>QQXO01000228.1:0-36164 GCA_003709845.1 Chaetothyriales sp. CBS 134916 | reverse complement strand
CGTTGGTGTATATATATCGAGCAGGAATCCTGCTCTAGATAGATAATCAAGAGTTCAGTCAATCATAGCACTGCGGTTTCGGACGTTTCATTCGTTCAACAATCTATCTAGAGCAGGATTCCTGCTCGATATATATACACCAACGCTCGTGGATCTCGTCGATGCGATATCGGCGGAAAACTCTGCTAGTCGTATGGTGGTTGTCTTACTGTGACTGCCATCGTCTCACTACGAGCGACGGTGATATCGCTATAGACGGGCCGCACCGGGTCACGTGCTGAGTGGTCTTGGCATGTGCGTTCAACAGTGGTAGTATACATAACCCAGATAGACATTAATTGAATAAATAAATAAAACATAGTGGAGAGTCGCAGCTGGTAGAGAACCACAAGTGTTCATTGTTAGCTTTTTTTCAGCAAGAGCATTGGCGCACTCAATGGCTTTAACACCTTTTTGAAATTCCAAGTCCTGTAAAACCAAGCGCCTGTACCCAGGCTTATACCTGGAGAGAGAACGAGTGAACCTGACCACGGAATACGGTTCTTGTAATAAAACAGTGAGATGGGTAGCAGAGAAGAGCAGCTTGGACATCCTCTCTAGCGACGGCGGCCTCAGGCCAGGAGCGGGCGGTCACAGCTCAAAATCTCCTTCCTCTATGTCGGATATGGATATCCCTCGATGCTCGGTCGTGTTTGCCGGCGAGCTGCGAATGGTGTTGCGCCACGATGGGTCTTTACTGGCTTGGTCATCTTGGAGCGCCTGTGGATATCTTCGATCTGGCTGATTGATTATAAGCCTGGTTGTGTCATGTGGCTTTCTTATGGACTGATGCTGTGGCGCGTCGTGTTTCTGAACCTCTTGCAAGCCATATAGACATTGCCCCAATTGTACCAATCTAACTCCTCATTCACAGCCTGTACCTTTGTCGGAGCATCATCATTGAGCAATTTCCCACGGCTGATGTTGTATGCGGTGGCCCAACTCGGATGCATGGTGGGCAGCAAAAGTCGGGGATCTTTGTCTTTCTTATTCGACCTGATCTCAGACACAGTTTCTGCTTGCGCAGCTCCAAATCCATGGTGCACCTTACTGAACCTTCCAAACGAAGGAGAGGGTATGCCCAGTTTGGTATGGTACATGATGGCGCGCACTCCCATTACACAACAGTTACACTCGCAAGCAAACATTCAAGACTCATGATAGGAATTCATGAGCTGCACTCATAGTTTTTAGAATATGGCTTCTCAGCCTAGAGCTTGAGGTCCACGGGGGGACTCGCGGAAGTCTGACTCTCAGCCTTGGAATGAGCTTGAAGGGATCTAATATCTGCCATGAATGAATGGCTCTTCGCTGTCTTCACCTGACATTCGCCGATTCGGGTTGTACGAGTCGCTATGCTCTTCAGCCAGTGTCCGCAGACATTACCTTGATATTCTCAAAATGTCGTAAGAGACGGTGAGGGTGTTTGATGAATAAGGCCTTTGTAGCCGAGGAGTGTTCGGATCCCAGCGACATACCAATGAAATTGAATGTGTTCGTGGATTGAAGCTTACAAAGTGAGCCAATCAATTAATAATTGGTGGCAATTGGGAAGTGAAGGAAAAATTCTAGCAAAAGCGACGCGTATTATTGGCTGGTCGCATATCCTTGTATCGGCGACGCCTAGGGCAATCATCATTTGGTATTAACCTCGAGGATGAACGCTGAAGTCCAAGCGCCAGCCCTACTGTTGAACAGGGTTGCTCCCTATCTTCCCTGCTCGACTGAAATTGCTCCGAGGCCAGTTAGGAAGAGCTCCCGTGATGTCCATGGACATCATCACGAACTCTTCACAAAACGATGGCGCGTACGATACTTTAGCCACATATGCGACTGCAGTCCTGTCTTTCTGGCTACTATGGTGGGTAGGTCTTTCTGCAGCAGAGATGAGCCAGGCGACGAAAGTCCAAGATTGCGCGCATGAGCACAGAAGCAGCTACCGGCAAGGAACCGCTCCCAGCTTATTGGAAGAGACTAGCGACAATTGGAGCTTCCAGATGGCCTCTAGCAAAATCGCCACCAATCACAATGCGTAGCTCTCAACCGCCCAGGCCAGACTCTTCTTTTAGAACGCCGAGTGGGCCTCACTGCAACAGCGTCCACTAAAATGATGATTTAATAATAGCCTGTTGCTGTTCAGAGACTGGGGTTGCTACTCAGGGAATGCTTTGGTGCAGTTGCCTGTTCAGTACCCAGCAAATGGATATAGAGTCAGCAACCGCCTGGAGAAGGAGGACAGTCTCCTATCAACCACGATGTCATGGCCATGGGAACCAAAGCCCTCGCCTTCGGCCAACTCATGCCCTCCTTCCACCAGCTCACTTCCTCTGGGATCCTCGGCCACTAGCGACCAAAGATCAGAACACTACAGCACCTACGATTATGGCATCGACACATCCTCTATGGATCCAGAGCAATGGTCCTCCCTGGCATTAGCTCTGGGCCTGAATATCTGCGATGAGGATGTGCCGAACCTCAAGACCAGCAAGCTTGCGAACAAGGTCAGAAAATCACACGGCTCAGAGAAAGAAATTACGGAGATACTCACCACTCTCCTTGTTGCGATTGTTGCGCCCTATCCACGCATGCTAATTGCGAGAAATACTTCCTTCCACCGTGAAGCAGTACCCGTCGAGATGCCCGAGATCGGAATCGACAGTCGATGGACCGTCCGACTGGCGGCGCCTAGACCGAGCATTGTCATCGGCTATAATCCGCGGGTCTTCACGTCTCACTATATCGAGCTGCAGCAAGGAATCATCGCCGACTCTCGAGGTGAACCACGAGACCTGGGTCGAATTTCGGAAAGTATTGATGGAATATATTGGCCCTTCTTTGTGGTCGATGTGAATGAGAAGTCAATGATGGCAGCACGCAATAGCTGCGCTGGAGCGACGGCCACTTGCAACAACGCTCTGATGATCCTTGGCGGGGCAATGATCGACCCTGAGGCATCACAGTATGACCAAGACTTTATCACCGGCCTAAGCACGGCAGTGCACTCGTTCTCATTGTCTGTCTTCGGTAAGACCGCTTGCCTGATGACCCATAACTCGGAAGGCTCGGTCGCAGAAGCAGTGGGCATAGTACGATCGTACGAGCTAGATCAGGAAATCGATCTTGAAGCTCTGGCAAGACGAATCAGAAGTATCCTCATTTGGGGTCAGAAGAGGCGGCTACCGGCAATAATGGACCTGTTGGATCGTCTCGATCGGCGAGTCAACTTCAAGCAAAGCTCATCAGATCAAGAGACGGTGTCCAAACTACCGTTGGAACTCCGCGATCCATCAACGTCGGAAGTGAAGAAGAAGAGCAAGAAAGGCGTTCTAGAAAGTGTTCTGGCGGAGAGTATGCCGTCTTGGTCGAGAGTTGAGGTCTAATGCCATGATGACGATCGTTACGATGGGAGTAAAAATGAGGGTGGCACCGGACCGGCAATGGACGCAAGGGAGATTCTGCAATATCCTTGGGCGAGAATCTAATCGTTCTAGAAGGGTGTCCCAGTGAGTTTGTTGTGAGTTCTGACTGTCACAGCAAAATCAAGAGTAGTCCAGGCATGCTTTCTCCAATCATCGAGAATCGTAAATCTCACTCGCTACATCGATTATGGTGATTGGCTAGTCTTAAGCGCCCTGGAGGAAAAATTAGGCTGTCGGACGCCTAGATGTTTCAGGTGTCTAGTGGTTCCTTGGCTGAGGTATTACCCTATTACCGGTAATACTAGTTTACCTGCAACAAGACTGTCAGCCTCGAGCTTGGTAAATATGCTTGCTGTTCGAAGCATCAGCGCAAGATAACTGATTCTCCACGAAATGCATGCGACCATTCTGCATGAATGTAGCCAAGGAACGAATCTCTGGCCTGTAGAGTGTTTGTCTTCGATCTGACCGCATGAAAGGGTAAGTGTGACGATAAGTGGTCAGGACGTGGATGGTTGAGCTATCGCTAAGCGCCCAGGATGTCACCAACATCCTGCATTAGCTCGTCCACGATGAGAGCACGGGGCGAGGTTGGGAGTATGCCGAAAGTCATCACCAATTCACCAGCAGGACAAGGCCTGGCTTTCATTCAAGCACTCATGCATCCTTTGATACCCTAGGCCCTCTGAGATAAATAAAGATCCAGTCTTGCCTCGTTAACTCCAAGCTTGCAGACTCTGCGTGGTACTGGATACCGCGGTTCAGAAACATGGAAGCCTCACCCATATCTGTCGGGTCTAACGACAGTGGCTATGTTAGCAATTCGGGTTGGGGCTGCGACCTCCCGTCGTCTTCGTATGACGGGAGCCATTTGCACTGGAAGAGCTTCCGGCAGCATGTCCTTGAGCCCCATCGGATCCGGGTCGTTGACAGCGCACCAAAAGACAGCATTCCAGACGCCTTCCTTACCCTCGTCGAGGCTGGAGTTAAGGATGTGTCCCGATTTGAGTGTCAGAAGATTGCGTTTCGAGAGCAGGTCGCGACAGGTCGCGCCTTCGGGCCTTCACCTCTGTTTCCGCCCAATGCCATCCCGCCATTGAACAAGACTGGGGGTCTTGCTCAATGCATGCTACCCGCATTCAGTCGTGAGCCCTTACCGCCTCGAGTGAGCAGGCATAGCGGACCTTTGTATGAATTGTCGGTACCGCGAAGCAATCTGGCCTGTGGATTCTCAGCATCAGCTCTGACTGGCGAAGAGGTCCAATGCATACCTACTTTCATGGTGCCCATGGGGACCGACATCAACTACGACACCGGTTATATTAGTCCTGATACTCCCATCTACAGCCCCTTCCTCACCTTCGTGCGGGCGTTCGGTGTCAAGGAGTTCCTTCTCGAAGCCACGAATAACCAATGTGCGATAGCGGGAACATGGTGTCTCCGTGCTATGCATATGCTCCAAGCCGCAGCGTTTCCAAGGGAAGCAACTGAACCAGCTCCACTCACATTCTCGTGCGCCATCGACAATACGTTTGCCATTGTCAATGTCCATTGGGTAGACGAGAAGCAGTACTACTGCATGTCACCATTGTGCAAATTCGATCTCAACAATGACGATCACTTCAGCAAGTTCCTCGCATGGATCGAGGCAATTGGACAATGGGCGATACAGAACCTTCTGCCTATGATCAAGAAGGCTCTGCAGAAGTTGCTTGTGCGCGAGTCGTCGCCGGCGATGCCACCAACGCCGGAGGAGCTACCTATCTTTCTCAGCCTCAACACAAACCCGTCTCCGGCTGAGGTGATCCTACAATCTCTGAAGACGACATTTGACAATGTGCCGTGGCGGATCGACTCAGAGGATTGCACACCCATCTCTTCCTCGACGGCATCCTGGGGCTCGCCCGTTAACAACGACATTCCTTTCATCTATCCCATTCACTCTGCCACCTCGTATGCGCAGCCATGCTCCGCTGGATCAGACCAGACGAGCAGCACAGCAACCGTCATCGTGCCAAGCTCACCTCGCAATTCGTCTTCGAATCTCCCACCACCCGATCCCGTCCTCTACAAGCGTGTGGCCCTCGCGCTGGAAGAGATACGTGATCTGTGCCAGCAGCTACATGTCCTCAAAACAAACTTCCACAACGCCACCAACTCGACACAGGTCGAGCTGGGCACGGTCAAAACGACGCTGGCATCGATTTTGCGCAAAGAAACTTTGATATCGTGTGACCAGTCCTGGGGTGCGGGGAACAGCAGCGTGGTCGGCCTGAATCTAGTGGGGAGTATGGAGGTGTGGGAGAAGGGCCTAGGACAGGGCCCGACCTTTGGGGCACCGCCGAGTGCCCATAGCACGGGAACAGTGCATACTGTTCCTGACTCGCCCGCTTCCGTAGCATCGAAACCGAACACTTCGAGGCCACCGCGACTCACTCTCGCGATGCCGAACAGCGAAGCAGCGATCAGATTCAGCACTTACAGTGACACAAGGAATGAGAACGAGATGTCAACGCCTCTCCCAAGCTCAAAACAGCCGGTACCACCGACACCATACACGCCCTATACACTCGTTCCGCCACCTCCCCCGGAGTACTCGTCAAAGTCGCTGTTCAAATGGTCGGCGATGACGCTGTCGGCCCACATGGCTGCATCACTGATTCCGATAATGTCGCTGCGCATAATTGTGCTAGGCATGATCACGGAGGCGGCTCTGCTCGGCTTTGCGAGCCCGCACTACAGGGTCAGCTGGGAATGGATTATGAGATTGGTACACCGCGAGTGAGACTTAGCCAAAGATGTTGAATCAAAGATCGACTTAGGGAATCTCGAGTCGAGGGCGTGCGTGGATTTGTGGAACCGAGATCTACAAACTACAGTAGAGACAGCATAATTACTACAGTAGTAGAGTGCACCTTACAGCATACTCTAGGGCCGGCCAGATGTCGGCGGGAGAGGATGGATATTATCGTAATGTGGACGGTTAATAAACTTCCCGTGATTCCCCGCCCCGCACGACCCCTCAGCTTTGCGGTGATGCACATGAAGCCCTAACCCTAATCTCCACTGACACCTGTCGCGTACCACGTGACCCCAAGGGGTCGAGAGCTTCGGCAGATGGAGGTGCGAAATGACCACGGTGGGGCACTGGCCGATATAGGTTTAGGGCGGGGTACGAGAGGACATAGAGGCACGGCAGCCCAGCAGTTGCAACAGAACAGAACAGACAAGTGGACAATTCAGATACAATTCGTACAGAAAAGCACCATCAAGTAAGGATAATTGTTACTCAGTTGTTACTGAACTTGATCGGACCCACTTCGTAACAACACCTGAAATTTCATTTTGTGGCAATCCCGGCTTGGCGAGGCGACAGGCACAAGACACATCTCTGGCCTGGTCGAATAAAGACAACACCATAATCCACTAAGCTAGTGGCCGACCATGAGTGAGGCCAAGTTCGATGCCGCGCTGTAAGTAATGCAATGCAATGCAATGTAGTACATAACCAATAGTCCCTACTCATATTCCACCGCGTCAGAGGTTGGCATCTGAAGAAGAACAAAACCATCTCCATGGCATCCAATCCTATTCCATTCCATTCCAATCCAATCCAATCCAATTCGCTAACTCCTGCTTTTTTCTGGCTAGAGATCTGCTCCGGCGGTTGTCACCCACGTCGATCCCGGAGCATCTCAGCAACCTGACCACGCTGGTGCCGGACCTGACTGAAGATCTGCTGTCGTCAGTTGACCAGCCGCTGCAGACGGCTCGTTGTGCGAAGACGTCGCGCGACTACCTGCTCTGCGACTATAACCGCGACGGCGACTCGTACCGCTCGCCATGGTCCAATGAGTTCTACCCGGCGCTTCCGGCCTCGGCGGCCGAAGACGCGCCCTACCCGTCGGACCGCACGCGAAAGATGGAAGTCGAGGCCAACTACGCCTTCGATGTGTACCGGCAAATGTACTACGAGGGCGGCGTCGGCTCGGTATATCTGTGGGACCTTAACGATGGCTTTGCTGGCGTCGTGCTGCTGAAGAAGCAGGCTGCCTCCGGTGCATCAGCTGGGTGGGACTCGATCCATGTGTTTGAAGTCGACGAGGCGCCGTCAGCGTCAGCGTCGGCACCAGCGTCGTCGGCATCGTCACGGCGCACTAGCCACTACAAGCTCACGTCGACGGTGATTCTACATCTCGCCCGCTCTCCCTCAGCGTCCAAGGACGACACCATGACCCTCGCCGGCTCCATGACCCGCCAGGTGGAGGCCGATCTCGTCGTCGAGCCGTCCGGCAGCGGCGGTGCCGCTCAAGGCAGGGATGGCGGGCATATTGTCAACATTGGAAAGCTCGTCGAGGACATGGAAGGCAAGATGCGCAATATGCTGCAGGAAGTCTATTTCGGTAAGGCCAAGGATGTCGTCGGTGATGTCAGGAGCATACAGCCGCTCAGTGGCGTCAATCGTGAGCGCGAGACGCAGCGGGAGGTTATGCAGAGCATGAATGCGAGGTGACCTTGTTTTTGTGTGTTTTTTTGTTCTTCTCTCCTCTTTGCTCTCTCTCCTTATTTTGGTTCATTGAGAAATGTATATTCTCTCACTTTCTTTTGTAGTGGAAGAACTAGAGCCTTGCGATAGTAGGCTAGACTTGACTTTTTGGTATGACGTTCATAGATTCCTTAGTACTCAAGAAAAGATAGAGATAACAAGTGCTGTATAGTACAGTAGAGTTGAGGTTGAGGTTGTGGGGTGGAGAAGGAACTATCATATTCATCACCGATATCATATCCAATTTCACTTGGGTCATACCTACTTCAATATATGCACGCACACACACTGGTCAACTAATTCCCACTGTTCTTGTTCATATCCCATGTCAATGTCCATATCCATTCATACCATCATATGATACCCATCTTAGAAGGCGCCATATCTCTTGAGCCTACGGAATGCCCGGCGTCCATCCCTGCATCCAATCACTCTCGACATCCATGACACTCTGCCACAGTGTGTCCGGGAGCGGGGTCATGCCTGTTGCCGTCACGCATCCCTCTCCTCCTTCTCCTCCCGCTGCTGCTGAGTCAGCGAAGGGGAATTCATCTGCTACGTTCTTCGAATTCTGATGATGATGATGATGATGATGATGCTGCTGCTGCTGCTGTTGTTGCTGCTGTTCTTGACTAGAACCCGCGCTAGCCGCTAAGTCCGGAATATTAAAACTGTGCCTTTGAGCTTTGAAGTTCCACGCCGCAATTAATGATGGCCCGCGACTGCCACCTTCTGCTGTGGCAACCGCCGCGGTGCTGCCAAAGACAAGCTGCTCAGGGAAGGTGGGGTCGGCTGGCTTGGCGATGGCATTGGAATTGCCACTCGCTGACGCAGCTGAATTTTTATTTTTATTGTTGGTGTTGATGTTGGTGCTCGTGCTACTGGGGGGGCTGAAACTGTTGTATTGATAAGGCGAGTGGCCCGAGTATGAGCCGCCGCGATTGGAGCTGGATGCAGGGGTTGGAAGGCTCGAATGGGAACCGGTGGACTCGGCGCTGGCGCTGGCGAAGCCCGGCGACGGTCCCGAGTTCTGTGATTGCTGAGATTGTTGTGGCAGCTGAGTATTATAGAGCATGTCGCTGCCATCAAATGCGGTGACCTGCGCTAGGTGGGCGGGAAGGCCGTGACAGTCGTTCTTCGTCGTCGCCGTCGCGCTGCTGCTGCCTATCATTGTCGGATACGCAGTTGAACCGCCGCCGTGCTCGCGGCTGGCCTGTCCAACCGATTGGGTTTCGCGTATCTCAAACAACGGCAAGCAGCGCACAGCGTCAGTGTTGGCGGGCACTTCGCCAACCGGCCTTCGGCCAAATTTATTGCGGGGGTTGTTAGGGAGATCGAGGCCGCTACCTTCGATGTCGACGTCAAGTTGCACGAGGAAGGACTCAGTAAGCGGGGTTTTGCTTTTGAGCACTTGCATGGCCGAGAGGAGAAAGTGGAGAGATGACTTGACTGCCGAGTCCTCTTTGCGAGATTTGAGGTATTGAACGAACACGCGTGCAGCGACGTAGAGGCAGAAGGCAAGGAAGGGATTCATCTGGACCGAGCGTTAGAGCAAAACAGACAAGAAGGATGAGGAGGCAGAGTTGCATACCAAGGACAAGTCGAGGTGGCTGATCATTTTCATGACGTTGGTGACTTGATCAGCCGCCACAATGCACCGGCGTTTCGACTCGGCCCCAATCTGTGCAGGAAGTCTGTTCTTTTCGGCTTTGAAGATGGCGGCCTGGTGTAGACAGATGGTTGCGGTTTGGATGTTCATATTGCAGAAGACGGCGTTGGGATCGCTAAGCGCGGCCGGTAGCCTCAATGCTGCCGGCATCGACAAGGAGATATTGAGCAGAGTGTTGTCCAGCTTCCGATGGCGCTTCCAGAATTCGCCATTCAGGTCATGGTCGTTGTCGGCTTCACTTGGCCGGTGCAAATGTGTGAGATTGCGGCCGTAGATGGTTGCAAGGAGAATGACTCCAGCGAAAGACGAAATGTTCTCGGTGCTCTCCCCATTCAGCACTTCGAATAGTTGCTGTGTTCGCTCTTCCTGCCCAGTCCTGAATGCCTCGTCGCTTGCGGGTAGATTTGTGAGGATGTCTCGCTCATCGAACTCCATGGGCCAGCCAGTGCCGATGCTGGCATACCGGTCTTGGCAAAACACCATCCAGAACGTCCTCCTTCGCTCCTCGCGATCTAGCCAGTCGCGTGGCGGTGGAAGTGTCTGCTTCACGTCCATACCGAGCCGGTCCTGCCGGTGGAGACCCATCATTAGTGCTAATCTAGACGACCTTCCTGTCGACATCCAGGCACGCGGAAAGTACATCATCTTGAATTCGTAGCAAGAGAGCAAAGCCCAGGCCTGACAGTGAGCAAGCGTGACAATATTCTCGCCATGACCGCGCATCTCGTCCTGCTCTGCATACTTTCGCGCTCTGGTGTAGAAATGCTCGGCGTAGGCACTGTATTGTGAGGTGACGGAGCAGGCATGTGCCCACATAATGTATCTTAGCGCGACACAGGGCCGCATCTGCGGAGCAAGGTCCATTGATGCCAAGAAGCGAGAACGATGGATCATGGGCAACGACGGATGAATCTTCTCAAAATAGATGCGGTTGAGGTCGTCAATGATGTCCTGGTTGGGCAATGGCTCCTCTAAGCCAAGGCCAATCATCTCCCAGGAGAAGTTGTCGCTGGTGCTGAGGCCGAAGTCGGGTAAGGAGCCGAGGCTGGGATCGATGAATGGGTCTTGCACCACGCCTTCCATCAAGTTTGATGCCGGAAGAGCTACGTGGCTGGCTGGCATCCGTAGTTCATCATCCTGAGCGATTGGTACGCTCTCGTCCCCATCAGCCAGGGGGTGCTGTATAGCGCTGCTTGCAGCCGGAGCATCGCGAGTCTCCAATAAGTTTTCGACCTGTTTCAATCTAGCCTCGAGCAGCTTGACATAGCCTCGCTTGGGGCCTGACTTCTTGCGCTCTTCTGAATACTCGCACGTATGGCCAAGGCGGGAGCAGGTGCTACAGCTGGGCTTGCTGCCATCGCATTTGAGCTTCCGTTTCCGGCAGAGGATACACGCAATACGCTTCGGTCGCGGGATCGTCTCACTGTTTGATGGTGCATCCCTTTGTTCGCCAGTGGCAGTCGCGCCATTAACAGCTTGACCGAAGACACCATCTTTGGCCTGGTGGGCGGACGCCATTGTTGTCGGGATCTTGATGTGCGCCGTGTGTCTGCCCGTCAACGCATCATATCAGATATGAATGCTGCCTGGCCTAAAGATAGCGTTTTGCCTAGTGGCGCGCGTCGGCATAAATCAAAGATGTTGCCGTGTGCCAGGAAGCGCTTGCAATGCGCAAGGTGTAATTGCCGAGGGCACACAACAGTTAATTGTAGTGGGAGCCGGTCTGTGTCGCTGTTCCGGCCTGGCTTCAGTTCGCGGTCTGTAGGTGATGAGTGCCACTGAGAGCACAACTTGAATTAAGGCGTGCTGTCAGTTCAATTGAATCGCTCTTAATAGTCAGGTGGAGAGCATCCCCAAGGGCTCTCAACCAACCATCCCCCCGGGAGTGGTTAGGTAAGACCCTGGCTAGCGGCCGAGGAACCGCGGTGGCGAGCGGTGGCGGATCAATGATACGGTCCTCCAGTACAACTGCATTCAGAGTACATTTGAAGGCTGGAGGCTTGGAGGACCTACAATTACGCACCAATGGACCATGACGATTGTTATAATGTTATTGCCCTGCAGATAATATTCACTCAGCTGCAGACTACCATGTCTACATCGACACCGGCCCGTGCTGTCTCTGGACGTGGCTCTGCCGCTTTCTGCCCGGGTTCGCTAGGCAGCAATGAATATTCGCGGCATCGTAATTGTGGTCGGGCCCGAGCTCCCACAAGATGGCCCAAGCGTCGAAGATATTAATTAAGTAGTGATCAGCTTGGGCCCGTCGTGAGCAGTCAGTATGTAGATCTTACTGTATCCCCGTTTCCATGTCTCATGAGTCGATCTCGAGGCTCTTCCAAGTCTGATCTTAGTTGCAAGAAAGAAGTGGAGTACTTGGCGCTATGAAGCTACAACTATTCAAACAGCTACAGAACTCTTTGTCATGGCTACGGTCCTGTGAATCTCCTTGCTTCGGTCCCGGTCCACACTCTCTCTGCTCATGAGCAGAACCAAGTTGTGGTCCCCTCTTCAGAAACGTCCAGCTGCATTCCTTCCTTTCTGCCGTCTCCTGCCATCCAGTGTCCTCCTGTATAAGCGAAACTGACATTGAATGAACATGTTCTTGTTTGACCAGGGTCAGCTGCAGGGCAGTGCAAGCTAGTGGGATCAGGCGACGAATTGGAGAAGGAACCGTTGAGTTACGCGGTGGTGGCCTTCATCAGCCTGAGTTAGGCTGAACAGGCTACCTGGTTGGCTTGATGCAAATTTGTACCCTTATTTTTATATTTTCCCTTCGTTTGACCTGCAATCCTTCTCAGAAGCGTTTTCAAGTTACTGTCTCCTCAATCTCTGGAGCAGCACTTCCACCTGACCGACTAGATCGAATATTTCCGGACCAACAGCTTGCGAGTCCTTATTAGATATCACGCTCCCGATCAAAGCGTATAACTCTTGAGTTTGTGATAGACGGCGTTGAAGATGTCTGACTTTGAGGTTGTTGACCCTGGGTCTAGCCCAGATGTTCGGGGCAGAGACTTCCTCGCCCAGTCAATCAACTTCCTCGGGCTGCCAACCTACATCCTCTCATCCTTCTTTCCGCATGTGCTCATGACGATACGAAGATATCCCAAGTTGGTTCGAGCTCTCAGCATCCCGCTCGCATTGTACTTTATCTTGTCCTACACCTCGGGCAAGTTGTTCCAATTATGGCGATATCTCATGACACACTGCATGTCCTCAGTCACAATATCATCTAGCGACATTGGTCTTAGTGCATCTTTCCGCCGTTTTCTCGAAAGCAAGAATCTACTACTCATGGAGCGCGACATGACTGCTCATTCAAGCACTTACATCCGCAACCAAGCGAATGCTCACGGGATTGCATACAATAACAACATTATCAAGCCAGGGGCGGTCAACTACGAGCCACTGAACGACCTACAAGCCTTTCGACACGATCAGCGATTCTTCTTCATCACATCTAGAGCCACGGTGAACCGGCACCTCGAAGGCATAAACTGCAGTGATTTCAAGGTGTGGACATTTGGGTGGTCACCAGAGCCGATCAGGTCGCTCATTGACATGGCCTATAAGGCGGAGCAGTTGCAGCGGAAGCAAATCAAGACATGTATCTACGCGCCCGACCGAGGAACGGGGTGGAGGCTTCATTGTACGAGGAGCCGGCGACCACTGAGCAGTGTGTACCTGGATAGGAATGAGAAGAACATGATCATGCAAGACATCAAAGAGTATCTGCTTCCGTCAACGGCCAAATGGTATTCTGACCGGGGCATACCATACCGACGCGGCTACCTCTTCCACGGCCAGCCAGGCACAGGCAAAACTTCTCTGGCTATGGCCCTGGCTGGCCACTTCAAGCTAGAAGTGTACATCTTGTCGCTACTAGATTCAGACGTCAACGACGCATCGCTCCAGGTCTTATTCCAAAGCCTCCGGCCCGGTGTGATCGTGCTGCTGGAAGACATTGATTCGGCGGGCATTGGACGAGGGACAGAAGACCATCTTGGGCCGCTTTCGTTGGATTCAGACTCGGTGGACTCTAGTGACGACGACCTGCATAGTAAGATAAGCGAGGGGGGAAGAAGGAAAGAGATGAAGAAGCGGCGAAAGCGGCACTACTTCACACCTCCGAGATTGACTCTGTCTGGCCTGTTGAACGCTATCGATGGCGCTGGAGTGAGTTTTGCCTGACTGAGAGCTAGATGTAGATGCGAACTAACGATTTGTACAGGCACCTGAAGGCCACATCCTGATCATGACGTCGAACAAGCCGGAATCGCTGGATGAAGCTCTGGTGCGCGCAGGCCGTGTGGATGTGCGAGTCAAGTTCGACTATGCCAGCAAAGGCCAGATTCGCGATATCTTTGTCAACATGTACCGGCCTCCACGCCAGGTCAACGAGCAGGGAGAGAAAACAGAGGAGTACAAAGACAGGCTGACCTACATTAGGAACCTGGGGAAGAAGTTCAAGGAGAAGGTGCCGACGCGAAAACTGAGCCCGGCCCAATTGCAAGATTACATCCTGATGAGGAAGACTCAACCCGAGAGGGCAGTTGAAGAGGTGCAGCTGTGGATGCGGGAGCAGCTGGAATTGTCTAATGAAGTGCTAATGAATGGCGTCGAGACTGATGATGATGATGATGATGATGTGCATGGCGAGGTGAATGGAGTTGTTAAGGCGAGAGGGAGTAGGGATGGCCAGAGTGAGAAGTCGACCGAGTCGACCGATTCTGACCTTGACGCTGAAACCGACGATGCAGATGAATACAGTGCACGTCCATATCGACCGGTATACGGGAGGAGGAGGAGAATGTTGGTCCCATACGACAACGGCACCTTCCAGTATGACGGCGGTGTCCGTGAGGATTACTAACTTAGGCCTGACCATTTTCTCGGCGAACGCACGGGCACATCCAAGCGACGCATCTGTGTGCAATGAGGGACCATTTGACTTGACGTGGATTTAGACAGGCCTTAGACAACACTGCGAAGTGATGCGATACAGATTATGACAAGTACGGTAGACAGAACTAAGTTTTAGGCATTTGACGACAACCAAACTTTTCATAGCTTAGGGCCCCCGCTCTTGGTCTTCTTAGCCCCTCCCACGCCCGTGACCTCGGCGCCAGATAGCAGGAAGTCGGGGTACTGGAAGCCGCTGTCGCTGAAGCCGGCCGAGACGCGCCAGGCACCGCCGTCGACGACGGTCACCTGGCCCGACACATAGTTGCCTGTGTCAGAGAACAAAAAGACGGTTGCGTCTGCAACCTCCTTGACCTTGCCCCATCGGCCCACAGGAACGCTTCTGATGACGGGGTTGCTCTCGCCGCTGTGTGCGAGGGTTGAGAGTCGGTCCATGCCCTCGGTACCTCCAATCGGGCCCGGCGCAATGATGTTGCTGGTGATGCCAAACGGCCCATACTCGATGCACACGTTGTTCGACAGCGCGTCGATGCCGGCCTTGGCGACCGCGGCGTGCGTCTGCAGTGGCGTGCCGGCGTAGTGTAGCGTAGCCGACACGTAGATGATGCGGCCGCTGGGCCCGCTGCTGGCATCCTTGGGCAGCGCGCCCGGCGCATTGTGCTTCTTGACCGACTCGAGCAAGTACGGCAAGCACGCCTTAGTCACGTTGTACGAGCCCAGCAGGTCGATCTCAATCACGCGCGCAAATGCATTCGTCGACAGCCCCGCAATCGGCGCCAGGAAGTTGCCCGCTGCGCCGGCGATTAGAAAGTCGATGCCGCCGAGCTCCTGCGCGGTGCGGTCCACGGCGCGCTGCAGCGACGCCACGTCCCGTACATCGACGCCGCCAAGGCCCAGCACCCGGCTGCCGGCCCGTGCGGTCGCCAGGTCTGCGGCTACGGCTTCCGTCTTTTCTGCGTTGCGGCCGACGATGCACGCGTTGGCGCCCAGGTGCACTAGGGCGCGCACCTGCGCTGAGCAGATGGTCCCGTTGCCCCCCGTGCAGAAGACCACCTTGTCCTTGAAGATGTCCGGCTTCCAGACATTGGAGATGTACTCTGATGGTGGGAGAGGCATGGTGGGCAGTTACTAAGGGTGTGAGTGAGCGATGGGTAGGGAGATGGGGGACAAGAAGGTTCAGGCTGGGGTGCGAGAGTGCTGTGTATTAACTAATAAGTATTCTGAGTACACTCGAGAACAGTCAACGGCCGTAAGCGCACATAGACCACTGTGGCATAGAAGTGGAGTTGCATAATACAGTGCCGATAATACTTAAAAGTAGCAATAGTGTATTTTAATAATTATTAACTTAGACCGATTAGGACGACTTAACAAAAGCGGAGTGCCGAGGCTAAAGCCACAACAACTCGATGCAAGGGAGACAGCCTCGCCTGTAGCTCTAGACTAGGTCTGCGAGGGCTATCAAGGTGCGGCATCATCCATATTGCTAGACTGCAACACTTCAGTAGGTTAGCGGTGGATTCCTATTCTGACGAGTATTCGAGTAATAATGATCCACCGTCCATCAGCTTGCATTTGGAGACGTCATCATTGGCCGCTGGCCCGTCGGGGTTAATTGGGGTTAACGACGGCTATTCCCACTAACTTATTAGACGCCAGCTCTAACTAACGCTAGGTTATTTAGACAGTGGGACTGATGACAAGGCACTCGTCAATTCATCAAAAGCTACCCAATCCATCATATATATTATTCTACCAATATCTGCTCGTTGCAAGCTGCAGCTGCTTCTCCCGTGGCCTCCCAGCACTGTAACGGCCCGAACAGCCCGCAAGGCTCTCCCTGAACCTGCTACTCGCAGCACCCAATCCAGTGATTCTCGGTTATTACGGTAACTGTCGATCGACTACCGACTGCTCTTGGCCGGATCAGACGTCCACTGCCACCGCCTCACCACCGCCGCCGCCATGGTCTGCCCGATGAGTGGCCTCAAGTTCATCGGCACGATCTCGCTCGGCCTTTTGACTGTACACCCTTCCTCTCCGGCCATGCTCGAATGGCTCGCCTACGAGGCACTCGACTAACCACACTCGCACCAGGGCGTCTCCTACAACTTGTCCACCGTTACCCTCCCCTCACTCGCCCTCCTGCCCTCTGCTGCCCATGCCAGTCGCACCCTCACCTCGATCCAAGAAAAGTCGACACGACAGATTCTCACACTCGCTTCCATCTCATCGATATCGCTCGTGACTGCCTTCACATTCGCCTCGCCGCGCAATCGACATCCATATCTGCTGTGGACCGCCCTGGTGGGCTTGATTGGCGGTCAGGGCGTTGAGTACTGGTACAATGGCTTCAGCCGATTCCCTAAGCCGAGATACGGCAATGGCGAGACAGGCTATGTTGACGTAGACGCCGAAGTCAACGGCGAAAAGGTCGAGACTGAAATGGCCAGAGAGCGGCGAGTGCAGATCGGACGGACGATTTTGACCGGCATTGGCTTTGCGATGAGTGTTGTTGGCATCTGGGGGGATGGTGCTTGAAAGGGAGGAGACGCAGAGGAACGGACTGGTTGTGTCTCTGAATTTTCTGCTCATTCATGAATGAAACGCGTTCTCCTCCACTTCAATAGGATTCGTTACACGCTGCCAGGTGCCTGGTCAATGACAGGCCAGCCATAATTGTGCCAGGAGCGTCCAATCCGGGACTGAGCAATTGCTCTATCTGCTGTACGCCAGATCTGTAGATTGGACAACCCCTGTGGATAGTCCTCTGGGAGATACACTTGTAGCAGAACCATTTCCACTAACTTGAAACACCAAGACCACCGAACGAGGCAACGATTATTCAGACTGGTGGGTCGCTGGTTTCTTGGCACCGGCCCCCTCGACATTTCGAGATTTCTACATGTCCGTCGCTCCTCGGTTCACAGAGCCACCAGAATCTGTATATGAGTGTAGAACTTACTGCTGCGAACAGGTGCCACTGTCTCCCATTTCGACAGCACTTCAACATTCCGATTTGTCCGTGGCAGACTGAGCACGCGACTGCTCGTCTCAGGCACCCCGATTGGCGTTCCGATTGGCGTTCCGTTCGGCGCGACCCGAATGCTGGGCCGTAGCCTTCGACATGGGCGAGAAGGCGACGGATGAACCACTCAGCGGCCAGCCGCTCTTCATCCGAGCCGATGAGATTGATGCAGGAACCAATCTTCCGTCGCCAAACAATCAGTCACCCCTCAGCCTTCTTAAGCCTATGAGCGATCTGGCAGGCTCAGCACGACCAAAGCCACCACCGCCACCACCACCTCCATCACAGCCGCCTCCAGCACCACCTGGGCCTCCTGGACAAAATCCGGACTCGTTGACTCTGCCGCAGCTGAGGCAGCTGGTCAGCCGATTCCCCAGCAATGACGCCCGTATCTCTGGCAATCGGCAGAATCTGGACCACCAACAGGCCTATGCGTTTCAGTACAGCGACGCCGGTTCCTTCAAGGAGGAAGTAGATGAGTGGTTTCACTACTCCTCCGTCGACCAAGACAGAGAGCATCTCCTCCTTGCCAGGGAGGCATTTGAGCACAGGTGGAAGACCTTTTCTCAGACGGCCTTGGACAGCGACGATGCTTCGTGGATAGAAGTCTCAGATCGAGCTAGGCGAGAATTCTTGCGCTCTACCGGTCCCGATCTTTCGGCTTCAGACAGCACCATTCGGCTAGAAGCCTTGTGCTGCATCTACTATCTTCTAACTGGCTCGTGGAGCCTGACATCAGGACTCGACCCTTCCACATGTTCCGAAAGCTATCAGAACGACCATAACCCACAGCCCGACGACTTTGATGCCGTGCAGATTGAGTGGATGCATCGAGACGCCGACCTAGTCCTTGATGCTGGCCTAGCAGGACCATTGTATGCGTGCATGTTTGCTGCAGCAAAGCCATCGTCGGAGCCCCAGGCCGCACCTGAAACGTCTCAAGACCTGAATATCGAACCACTGTTCGATGAAGACGACTATCGAGAACTGTCGGTATGCTTCTCCTCCTTCTACCTCCTGATTGAGTCGGCCAGAGCGCGACAAGAATCAGCCAGCGGGAAACGCATCCGCAAGGAGATCTCTGCACTCAGTCCCAGGTTTGCAATCTTCCTCGTGAGCTTGATATCGAGACCCAGGTGGGATGAAGCATACAATATTCCTCTTGTACAAGCCATCCAGCTACTATGGAAGACTCTCCTTCTCCTTTTTGGTGACACTCTCCACCATCTGGAGGCCGTCAAGAGTGTGTTGCAACCGCGAGCAAACCCTTTTCTAGGTGATTCTGCCCACCCAGTCTTGACCGCATCACCTCTTGACTATCATCTATTCCGACAGGACATAACCTCTAAATATCCTGCCTATAACCCACCCCTCCCCCTCATCCCACTCGAGGCTGAATCCAGGTCGATGCTACCAGTATCACAACACCATCACAGGCAGGAAGTCCTCCCTGCGGCCTTTCACAGCTCCGCGCCTACGGGGAGCTCGATCCTACATCAACCCGTACACATTGCTACACCCGCGCCCTCACCTCCCCCGTCGCCCATTGGACCAGGAGGCAAAGCTGCCAAGAAGCAAAACTACCAGACCAACCAGAACTTCCCATTCCTCTACCCGCCCATGGATAGTTCCAGTAATGACTTTGGGGGCAAAGGCTCTACAGAATTTCAGGACTTGACCGTCACCAAGAAGTGGGAAGGCAGCGACGTGCCCACTTCAATCATCGAGGCCGGAGAACTCTTTGCCAGTCGGATGCGCATGACAAGAGCGATGCGTCAGCTGTGGAAGCAACGAGATCTATTCATGAAGTATGATCGAGGCTGGGCACCAGATCTTCCCTCTCACGATGGCAAAGATGAAGATGGAAACAGTGCCGACAATGGCGGCGACGATCTCGAAGAGCTCCATGATCCAGACCTTCGATCACGCATGGCCCTGGTTGATGACTTCTTCCACTACGCTCTACCAGATATGCAGTCTCTGGTCATTGTCTTGATGAAGGTCATGCTGTCCAACGTGCAAGATATTGCCATACGAAGTGGCACAATACAGGATGGCAATCAGTCGGCCGGCGGTCTCAATCGAACAAAGTCCAACTCTAACGTGGCAGCTCAAACTCTGCCCATGCCACCCACTCCCCCAAAGCCATCCGACATGTCCCTCGAAGAACTTGACCATGTGCGCTCCCGCGAGATCAGCCAGAAAGCCGTATCCGCACTCGTTTTGCTGGTGCTGAAATGGTTCAAGATGTCCCACATCCTTAAAGCCGAGTACCTAACCCAGCTTCTCCTCGACTCTAACTACGTCCAGCTCACGCTGAAGTACTTTGCCCACCAAAATCTTGAGGACCTGGTTGCATTAAAATACGACCGTGACGATCTCTCCTTTTTCCACTACTGCCACCTCCAATCCGATCACCCTCCTCTCTCGCCCGCGTCCCCCATTCCCTCCTCGCCCAGCTCCAGCATCGATGATGAAGCCTTGCCACCACCCATCGCTCGTCATCGACGCTCACCTACCTCAAACTTGTCCGGCCAGCCAGACACCACTAATAGCCCTCGAATGACTGTCTCCCCCACTGGCGCGTCAAACAATGCCATGGCCGCTACTGCCTCCCCTATTTCTGAGGACGCATCCTTGTCCTTCCCTCAACTTGTCTCCCACCCCACAGTCGATGAACTCGGCAACCCGCTAGCCCCGCTCCCATCCACACCCATCACCAACTTCTCTGCGCGCCAATTCCTCACGTCCATCCACCTGCTGCGCATTCTCCAGAAAGTCACGCGAGGCAAGTCGCACCGCATCCTGTTTTTGATCCAATTCAAATCCAGCCAGATCCTGCGCCGCATCCTTCGCGTGCCTGAACCCATGACGCGGCTGTACGTGCTCAAGCTGTTCAAAAGTCAGGTCCCCTTCTGCGGCCGCAAATGGCGCCAGAGCAATATGCGCGTCATTACTGCCATTTATCTTGAGTGCACCCCCGAGCTGCGTGACGAGTGGCTGGCCGGTATGCATGAGCAGGGTCTGAACGCTGGCGCAACCGGTGCTGTCGATGGTGAAGCCGATGATGCTGTCCCGCTCGAGTGGGCCTTGAGAGGCCTGACTTGGTGGTGGATGAGGAGGCGCTATGCCGATGTCGTCACTTTGAAGCGCGCTGATAGCAGTACTATTCCTGGTGCTGGTGCTGGCGGTCATCATCATCATCATCATCATCAAGCCAATGCTCACGAAGAAGGCGGTCAGGAAATTGAAGATGAAGAACGAGACTTCTTCCAGCGCGAATTGGATGCCCTCGGTTGGGGATTGATGGGCATGGGCAGAGACGATGATGGTGTCGAAGTCGGATTCGGTGAGGAAGCACTAGGTGTTGGTGTCAGTAACTGCCTGAATGGAGATGGTGCTGGCTCCGAATGGGACACGGCCGATGTCAGGCCGTTGGATGAGTGGCAGAGGTAAGGCACCAAGTTGCGGAATAGTGTATTTACTATGACTTCTTTTGGTCTTGTCCATCTCTGTTCTCTTCTCTATTCTACGCCATCTCTCTCTCTCCCTCTCTCCCTTTCTCTCTCTCTCTCTCTCTATCTCTCTCTCACCCTCTTTCTCTCTCTCTCCCTCTCTCTCTCTCTCCCCCTCTTTCTCTCTCTCTCTCTCTTTCTTTCTTTCTTTCTTTCTCTCTCCCTCTTTCTCTCTCTCTCTCTCTCTTTCTTTCTTTCTCTCTCCACTTCTCTCATCCTTCCTCCCCAGACACTACAAGTTCTTCTACCGTAATCTATTCTATAGCTAGCACATTCTCAAATCTATCAACCGTGACGGCGACTTTTGTCGCCGCACCACCAGCGCCTGCCTGGCGATATCGATTGATCTCATGGGATGGATGATGGATGAATCTGGTTGCAATAACAGTCAGCTCCTTTGTATTGGTGAACATACTTCATCATCCTCCTCCTGCTGCTGCTGCCGCCTCACTTGTCGGCCCTTCCTTCCGCTCGCCCAAAAGCTCCTTCACTTCTGCGATCACCTGCCTCTTGACACCAGCCATCACCCCATTATCCGCCCGCGCATTCAACCAACTCGAATCCAACGCTCCGCCACCCCCAGCTGCGCCGCTGCTGCCAACGCCGCCTACCAGTACCCTCCCCCTCTTCCAATCCTTCTCGTCTCCCGCCTCAATCAACCCGGCCTCTTCCAGCGCGTAGATATTCCGCCGCAGTCGCACTTCAATCGTGTTCAGCGTCGAGAAGAACGTGTTGATCGATTGTGTGAGTTGTGCGTGTGCGTCAGAGAGCGATGTTGATGAGGACGAGGCGCAGTGGAGGGAGTTGGAGAGGATCCCGGTGGCCTTGGAAGCGGACGAGAGAAGTGTAGATATCAGCAGGTCCGTGTCGTTGAGCTCGCTGATGCGGGTGGCGGGGGTGAATGTTGTGGCGGCAGCGGCGGTGGTGGGGGTGGGGGTGGAGGTGCTGTTAGTGCGAGGGAGAGCGGCTTCTGTGGGAGGCTGTGATGACGGCGCCATCGCGGATACCAGAGTGTGCGTCGAGCCCACCGAGAGGAGTGGAGATCAGCGGGCGGTTGTGTTGTGCTACGGTTGAAGTTGGAAACCATGTCACGTGCCTTTGAAATCAGGCGTCGTGTTGCCTTGCGGTGACTTTAATTCACCCATCGGTCCCCCTTGAACCAAAAAAAAGGAGCAGTCCTGCAATTTCATTAATTGTTCAACTCTCTAATCTACTCCCGCCACCCACTTTGATTTGAATTGTGCTCCTTTTTTTGACCTCATCTCGTTTTCATTCAGGTGGTCTATCGATGGTCGACGACGCCATCTGAATGTCCGGGCAAAACGCACCGATTGCGGCGCCACGAAGCGCCAGCACTGGCCCAAATGGGCCGCTGCCGACGCAAACCGCGACGCCTGTGCCACTCGTCAATGGCGCGGTTGGCGCGAATGCGACGCAGTCCCTTGGAGGGAGTAGTGGTGGTGTGATCCCGTCTGGCGCCGGTGCTGCTGGCGCCGGTGCGACTGCAGGTGCAGGTGCTGGTCACAGTGCCAGTGGGAGTGGTAGTGGCACTACAGCACCGATGTCACAGCAGAATCTAAATCAAATTGTAAGTTGTATTGATCTGTCCTCCCTGATGCGACGACACGAAGCGGCGCGACGCGACACGTGACTGCCTGTTGTCAGCAACAAGGCTCGCATGAGATAGAGTGACTACTTGATTGCCAAGCGAGGTCAGGCGATCACGAGATATCATTTCCACTTCCTCTTCATGTCGTCTGTCTATTATACGTAGCAGTCCTTCCCGACCGGCTCTACAATGTCTTTCCATCGCAAGAGATTTAATGTAACTTCTGCGCAGTCCTTGAACTATTTTGTGAGAGTCGGCTGAACTGACAGGTAACAAACAGGTAATAGAATATCTCGCTAAGAAAGGCTACACGAAAACTGAAGCCGTTCTCAGAGCCGAGTCTGCGAATCAAGAAGTACCAAAGGAGCTTGAGATCAAGTCTGCTGCAGCTGTGGGCCTCAAATTCTTCGACTCATTTTATCGATTGCAGTCATGGGCAGACGATTCACTCGATCTCTATCGGCCTGAGGTCCAAAGATTGCTCTGGCCGATTTTCGTCTACTCGTACCTCGAGCTCATCAACCGCGGCCATTCCAAGGACGGAGCGAGATTCGCGGCCAAGTTTGGCGAGACTTTTCGCAAAGAACACGAGGTTGACCTGCGAAGCCTAGAGAAAATCACTCTTCCCGAACATACCAGAGATGACAACATCGCCAAGGTCTATAGCGAGAACAAGTATCGGCTCACGCTCACAAATGCCGCCTCCAACTACTTTATGCAGTTCCTCGAAAGCCTTGATAAAGCCCACTACAATATTCTCATCAAGATTGTGGAAGCTAACCTTGATCTACGACTGGTCGACCGAGCTTCGGATGACCGATTCAGCTTTGCCTCCATCATCCTTCGTGGCATTGAAGGCCAAGACATGCCGGCGGAAGATGAAGGCATCCCTGGTCATCGAGCGGGCAATGCCATCTCGTCTACAGACCCTGCAAAGGGAAACACATTGGCAAATCTCAAATTGGGTAAGCTGCCGATGGATCGAGAGACAGAAGAAGATGTTCGAGCAGAATTGATGGATATTGACCTCGAGGTGCCTCCCCCTACTGACCAGCTCAGTCTCGTTCAGACGCACGAACTTGTGAACATCAAGCAAGAAGACGAGGACGAAGGTCCGAACCGGGCAGAGATCCCCTTCCCACCAGCCACTTCCCGAGATGTGGCCATGGAGGTGCAGAAGATTCGCGAGAATCGTGACAGACTCAAGATTGAAGGCAGAACAGGTGGCATCGGCCCAGGTCTGAGTGTGTGCATGTACACCTTCCACAACACGCATGATAGCATCAATTGCATCGACTTTTCCGGTGATAACAACTTGGTAGCAGCTGGTATGGCCGAATCATACATCAGGGTCTGGAGCATGGATGGTTCAGCGCTGGGCCCTCAGCGGGGCGGACTGCCGCAGAATTCTCAGCGACTTATTGGCCATTCTGGCCCTGTGTACGCTGTTGCTTTTGCACCGTCGACCGCCAAGTTCGCTTCCAACAGCGCAAACACCGAGACAAAGTGGCTTCTCTCCTGCTCGGCCGACTCAACTATTCGGCTGTGGAACTTGGATCTGTGGCAACAAGTTGTTATTTACAAGGGCCATGTTGGTCCCGTCTGGTCAGTGTCTTGGGGCCCATTCGGTCACTACTTTGCCAGTGGTGGAATGGACAAGACTGGCCGGATCTGGATGACGGACAAGATTCGGCAAGTCAGATTGCTTGCTGGTCACGACAACGACGTCGAGGTGATCGCTTGGCATCCCAACTCAATGTATGTGTTCACGGCAAGCTGCGACAAGACGGTCAGGATGTGGGACATTATCAAGGGAACGGCAGTGCGAATGTTCACCGGCCACACCTCGCCGATTACAGCTCTTGCATGCAGTCGCAATGGCAAATATTTGGCCAGTGCTGATGACGCCGGCAGTATTCTTCTGTGGGATCTCGGCTCTGGACGACTATTGAAGCGGATGAGGGGTCATGGCAAAGGCGGGATCTGGTCACTCAGCTGGAGTGTTGAATCTGCCGTCCTTGTTTCAGGTGGCGCAGACAACACAGTCCGCGTATGGGATGTGACGGGTCCGGCCAAGGAAGCAACACCTAACAAGGCTGGGGAGCTGGGCAAATCGGACGGCGCTGTTGCTGGAGCCGTTGGTGTCAATCTTACCACGGGCGCCCCGTCGAAGAAAGGCCGAAAGGATGCTGTCGTCACTGCCGACCAGATCAGCGCCTTCCTCACAAAGAACACCCCGGTGTATACTGTCAGGATGACAAACATGAATTTGGCATTGGCTGCTGGAGCATACCTGCCTGAGCAGGCCAAGTAGCAGTGGCAAGCGCATTGCAAGAACCGTTGTCGTCGGCTGTTTTTCACCCGAAGTCGTTTGGACAGCCTGTTTGCACTGGCTTCCTGGGAGGCATGGTCAGAGGCGGGAGCTGGCCGCAATCAACCCGGGCCCACTGCCCTCAGAAGAATGTGCTGTGGCCTACCAACACACATGGCTATTCGTCCGCCGTTCATATCAGTCAATAGCGCACTGTCCACAATCTCACCTGAAGTAGGCGCTGGTCAGCCTACGAGGCGCACTTAGGCTCACAGGGCAATGCTAAGTCTGTTGCACTGCCTTGACGTGCTATTGAACTATTTGAGCGTGTTCCCAATTCTCCTCTGTCCTTGAATCTTCTTTTCACTTTCATCTCTCCGGCAGGCAGTTGAGTTTTTTACTTCGTCTCACTATCCTTACTACTCAGCATTATAGGAAATCTTTTGCTCCTTGGGACTTGTGCATGTGACCAATATTAATATTCAATTCCCAATTTGGCTTAGTTCGTTGGACATTCCATCACGAACCTCAGCCTCAACCTTTATGTTCTGCGATCGCTCCAATCCACGATCAATCGATCCAATCCAAGATCAATCGATCCGTCCCCGAGGGCTTGAGTTGCTTTGAACAGAAATTCCGACTCTTACAAGATGAAGGACTGAAACATGTGCTCATCATGGATGGGACTTCCGTCTACATTTAGTGCGCGGCGACTGATCCTTAGGATGCCGTGGCCTTAAAACAACTGCTCTAGCTGGGCTATGCTGTGCCGTGCCGTACCAATTGGATGATGACACCTCATACACTACGGCAGGTTTACCTGGGACTTTTATCCATTTCGCTTGAGCAACTCATGTTAAGAAGTCCCATCAGCCGCGTCGACTAAGGGGCTTGGGTTGTTGCGAAAGACTTCGAGGATTAGAATTGAGATGAACAGACACAACCCCTATTAAGCAAGACACAGGAAGTCCCAGGCATAGCGGCGACAGTCGCCCTAGTTTTCAGGCAAGGCCGCGCTGGCCCAAACCCTAGACGGAGCAAGGCTTACGGTGTATTACCGAACATGACTTACCTCATCCTTATCACGATACCGTCTTACCTAGCCCTGATTTAGCACATGCAATACGGTAATTCTGCTGGTCATGGCGCTATCTGGAGGTTGAGACGTAGCGACTTCTGCCGTCAGACGTTGGCAAATCCATGTTCTCAAGTCCCAAGTCCTAGCTGCTGGAACGAGAACAGGTTAGAGGGGTTGAACTGGTGGACTTCATAATGCCTGCGAGTGGATGTTATTGACCACTGTTCTTCTTTTCATCGACTTATACCTTCCCATACTCTTCTACAATATTCAGATTTTCCTGTCGCTGAGCGACCACAGAAAATGTTTTTAACGTCGACGTGCGCAGGTCGACACTCAAAGTGAGTCGGACAGCGACTAGTCTCACGGGTCTCATAAATTTAACGCGATTTATGCAGCGCTTGCAGCGGCAATGGCGAGAATTGGGCTGCTCACTATGCTGCCCAAGGTTATGGCGGGCTAGCTTCGGACGGTCTACAAGTCTACAACACTAACTTCCAGGTGGTTGAGCCCCCATTGGAGTCAATCACCTATCCAGATCACCTTTACCCGAGTCAATCCTACCCAGTAGAGGCCTCCCAGGACGGTCTCCATCAGTCTTTCACTCATGGGATTGAGGATACTGACTCACCCCGGCCTATTCTTCCAAAAAGAGTCGCTAATAAGCTCTGTTTGAAGATATCAGGCCTTTGCGGACGGTTCCATGGGCCTTCAAGAGCATCGAATATGCCACCACATGGACCGTCAATTGGAACGAATGGAACCAAGCGTCACACTTGGCCAGTTTCAGAGAGGCAGAACAATGTACCCCAGCTTAGGCATTACTTAACATCGTCAGTCTTAGACCCTGAGTTTGATACAGCCGATACTAGGAGCGACACCCCAAGTTTCTACCTCTCCGACGGAACCAATGACCCATCCAAGGCCATCGACACCACTGGTATGGTAGTAACACGTGCATATGGGAGTCAGACACGAATGGCAACACTACCCTATGATTACTCGCTCGAAAATGTAATCCCCAAAGCAAGTGCCACCGATGAGCCACCCGCGTACTCAACGCAGCCAGTCTCCCCTGCTCAGTTTCACAATCTCACAGAATTGACAGAATACACACTGGTGCAACCTGGTTATCATAACCCTGGGGTAATCCAAGGCTCAGCTACTACCCAGAAACTTTCATGTTCATATTCATACACGTCGGACAGCTCTCAGAATGCTTTTCACCACTCAACGCAACTTCCCACTCCCTCTGTGGCTGCAGTGCAAATACCAGGAACTTCAGTCTCCCAGTCGAACCAAAACGAATTGATCCAACCGCCGGTCCCAAATATCAATACCAACTGTCGCCATGTGCCAGAAAAGCCAGTGTCCGATGGCCGACAGACGTCTCCTCCAACAGAGGAACTCTCCTCGGATGCTGAAGTTGGATTATGGTTTGAAGCACTAGAACATTCCCACCCGCAGGAGAACCATCGCTTCACTCAAGCTTCAGGACTACCTCACCGGCTCGCTCAGACTGGAAATATCGAGGACACCCATTCACTCCAGCTTGGACATGAATCCGCGGACGCAGATGGCACTGCGTTCAACAAAGCTGCTATCGATTTCGACGGACCCTACGCTGTCTGCCGTCAGTATGCGCTTGACCTTCCTGATCGAGGTCCCTCTCGCCCTACCACTCGCACCTTAATCTCGACGCCATCGAGCACTGCGCAGAGATCAAAGTCTAGGGGTGGCGATCAGCCCAGAAGACTCTCTTCTCACCCTGACTACACAGATTCCACTACTCTCGTCTCCTTGCCTACTAAAGCTCCTGTTGAGCTGATACACGAGAAACTTTCCACTAAAACAAAGAGCAAGAAGCGGAAAAGAAATAGCACGCCGAGCTGCTCGAATAAAACGCTCACTTGTCTGAGATGCGACTATCAGACAAACGACACCAGCAACATGGCTCGGCACAAGAAAACAAGCAGATCTCATGGCGCCTCGCCATTTAGATGCCCCTTCTGCCCAAAAGCAAAAGGACTACAACGTTCCGACCACCTCAAGAACCATGTCAGGAAAGATCACCATTTCCATATGACCGGTCACGATCCCTATATTTTCACGCCTCTAGAGGGTGGTGAGAGTTGCCAGTATTCATTGGACGAGCTCAAGCAGACTGGGTAGATGGCCAAATCCTCTTTCATCACGATCCTGGAGCCAGACGGCAGAGAGATCAGGAAGTGGAACTTTTCTTTCCTCGGCACAGTCACTCTTCGATGATAGATCGATCTAATCAGGGCAGGCCCTTCAAGGTCCATTGCATGCCGACTGGCTGGAATAGCCCCGGGCCATGAATCATCTTCCCCTTGTTTTTTTCCGTGACCTAAACAAATGACATGCGAGGTCTTGCTGGATGGCAACTAATTTAGAACTTTTGTAGGGACTTCTGGAAGTCCCACGACACGGCCTTCGTATTCGAATAAAGTAATGAATGATGAAATGTCCGTTTTGCCAATTTTTGTCTACGATACAACACTTTACATTGTTTCTTCTTTGAGCAGGATTAACTACTAGTAGATACATTGGAATGGGAACGCAATTAAAAGTTTGCGGAGGAAATGAAGCACTCCAGAGTAAAGGCAACTTACAGGGGTTGTCTTTACAGGCAAGCACCTGCAGCCAAGCAGGCAGCAACCTCTTCAAGCACTTCTCATCCTGCTAAGCTTTCTAGCTTAATAATTATCAGCTCTAGCATCATCATCATGTACTTAATCACCCGAAAGAAGAAAAGCAGCCTGTTTTGCCTGACAGATCGATTTGATTGAAAGCTGAAAGGCGCAGGGACTTTTAAAATACCTTACATACACTACCTTTCAGTTGACTGTATGTACCACGCAAGCTGTTATTTCTAAGTCAAGTTAGATCCGATACAAATGTAGCATTTCGAGACCAATTGTCAAGCTATGAAGCAAAAGGGAAGCCCTTCGCCTTTCTTCCAGTGGAACTTTCTACTGTAACATTACGATTCATTTTATTCGGGTCGCAGGGAAATTTCCAGCCAGATTTGGCAGTCAGTGCCAACTGCTTTTAGAGCGTCTCTTCGAAATCGGCTTTCGAATTAAAAGGCGGTATTGTGACCCAGGGCTACGGTAGTGTTGACATGCTGCAGGTGCAGAGAGAGGGGCAGTTGCGATCTTTTCTATTGCCGAGCCGCAACACCAACACCTAGTAATTACACCATCAACTCGACATTCACGGGCTTCTTTACATCACCCATCACATTCCGAATCAAGGTATTGAATTCCTGAACTCCATGTTCGGTATTATCACCAAATCGAGCAAAATATAACGCACATTATCTCGCCGCGCGCGGATCGAAAAGACCCTTGCAAATACTGAATGTACTGGTTCTACGATGACTTGTGGTTCTGGCTTACGTCACCGGACCTGACAGATTGTCAGGAGCGCCCATTTTGGGTTCTGACATTCCAGTCACTCGTTCGGCGGCTCGGGCCGAAATCTCCTCTCCCGCACAGTAAACCAGGCGACGGCAGAAGGCACCTGGAGCCTCGATTCCGTTCTCAAAGATCTCGAAGCCAGTTGCAATCCGTCACAGCGCTCGGATCGCGGAAACAGAACGCCAGTTGAAGGGTGCTGGAATCCTGTCAAAAGCCGTGAGAGGTTCAGATAATATACCACAACAGTAGTCGCACATGTGTCGACCACCAAGGCGACCGCCTCTCTGAGTAGGCACGCGCTTGCCCTAAGAGCTTGTCGAAAAAAGTGTCATGGCGTTCTTCCTCTGGCCCACCGGGTCTGCTCCTCAAACTCACAGCAATCTTCTCCCGTCAAACTCTGCAATCCTTGTTCGCATAGATGTGCGAACATTTCTATCGCACAGTCATAATTTTCGTTCGCTATCCATCCATCACGTCGAACAAACCCATCTAGTAACTCCCAAAATTCTGCCGATATATTCCTACCCTCCCTGTCTTTGATAAAAGAATCCAATTCCTGGTTCGTAAACAAGATAGGACAGGGGAAATTGGTATTCATCTTGCCCCACCGGCTACTATTTTCTGTGTTATTATCCTCTTCTGTAAACAGAGTTGTTGGGTTATGAAAAGACTTACCGGACCACATCAATTAAACCTTGCTGGAAAGGCATATCCCATGTATTAGCATAGATAGAGAAGGCATTATAGCCCTCAAGGGTGGCTGATTCCTTGGACACGACTTTCCCGAATTTGTTCAGAGGTAGTTCTTCAAAGAAGCATGTGACCTCGAGAGTCCTGCCATCATTTTGGAGTTTCCGTATCATGCGCCAAAAGTCAACTTGGATAGACTCGAGGAGTTGATTGTTTGTCTCCAAGATGTCCAATAGCGACTTGTTAATAGTCTTGACAAGGCCGATAGCCAAACCCGGTATCTTGGCCCAGTCAGCCATCCAGGCTCCCCTGTGAGGGGTGCCCATGAATATGATGCCATTCGTGCAATTGAATACGGCGCGAAGATGATCTTCGGGGTCATTTCGCGACAAGAGGATGGCCTTCTTGCAAACAAGGCCGCTTAGGCTGTGGGCGACAAAGATGATGGGACGAGATGGCGCATTGCAGTCAGCTCTGTCGGCGGTCAAGTCGTTTAGAAGATTTGTGGCATGGTCGATGAGCCGATTTGATCCTGCAACGGATTTTCGCACGACGTATGCGTCGTAGCCGTATGTGAGCATGCGAGCTTTATTGAGCTTGGGCTGGAAAAGGCTCGTTGGCCAGGATGCGGACTGGCCCGGGGCGGTCTAGGTGGTCTCACAATCCCCGGAGAGACCGTTGATAAAGCAGATATCGACGGTGGCGTCAGGGCAGTCGCGCAGAACCTTTACTCCATCGGGGAAAGAGGGAACTGGAGCGCTCTCTGACAGGTCGGAGTCTGTGCCGGGGTGCGATTGCGGATGGGACTGAGTCAGGTCGTGGCTCGTTTCTTGCGGCAGATTAGACGCAGCCTTGCGCTTCTTCGGCTGCCATAGTAATCCCATCATGTGAAGTATGCTGTCGAATCAACTAGGTAGGCAAGCTCAGAGCGAAGCGTGGATAATCATACCGACGTCTTACGAGTTAGCTGCTGAGTGTTGTCAACTCCAAAACGGATGACAGTTGTGGGAGAGAATGCGAAGTCAAGCCATCCTTTCGGTCTGAGGCTTCGCTGGCGCTTACCAACAGCACAGCCACAGCCAATCATTTCGACGTCTGAGGTCGGGCTGCATCCATGGCCTCGTTACTGATAGCCCTCGACACCTCAAGTATACCAGTCCTCCAGGAAGTCCATCGTTTTCATGCAGTTTTTCCGACTGGGGTCGATAAATCATGGACTTATACCAAGGGTCAAGTTCAAGCCGAACGTGGCGGAGATGAAGCAAGCGTCGGGGATCGAGGATAATCGCATATATACGCCGGCGTAGCTCCAGCGGCAGGCAAAGCAGTAGACTATCGGCCTTACCAATCACCACTTCTGAGCTTGAGAAGGTGTATGAAGCTGCCATCATCCAAATGATGTGCACTTAAACGTTTGACATGCAACACAAGATGATAAGTCGGCCTCGAAAGACCCGCTTGAAATGACAGCACCCTTTGTTGTACTGTAATATCATGTATTTCTGATCTAGAATACGGTGTCTGACAATGATTGGACTCTGGAGCAGACTAGGCTTAACTGTAAATAGGAAAGTGTATCTTGAGGTGGATCTACTCCACCTGTTGTCGAAGTGGACACGTATGAGAAATCAGGGAATATTTTCATCACGATATATTAATTTATTCCGCATTTGATCATTCCCGTGAGTCGCTCATCAACAGATGACTACAGGTGTGAAGTACAATACCCACTGCAGCACGCCGTTGTTTGCTAGCTCCTCTCTAGTCCTGTGGCTTAGAAAGACGGCCGAAAAGCACGGCGACCTCGGAAACACAGATCTATGGTCAGGCCAAGGATAACGCATAATATGACCCGTTCATCCTTCTATTCAATCACCTAGTACAGGGTGATTTGAGCTAATGCTGGTTCATGTCTGTGTTTAAGACTTGTTTTCTTCCGCTCGCTTGAGAATGACGGGCAATTCGTCCTGCAGGTAGGATTCCCAAATGCTTTTCTCGCGAGGTTCCCAGCCGAGTTTTCTCAATCGGACTGCCCTTGCCCGGCAGTTGAGTCCCATGTAGCTTTCGGTTCTCTGGCCACATAATTCGGGGTACTGCTCTTTTGGTGGATTCCTAGGGGCGGGACTTGTGATCTGTCCTGCCTTGGACAAGGCCTGGCCGATGACGTCGGCAGATTCTCTCCAAGAGAACTCCTCGCCATTCTCGCAGAGCCAATACGGGTTGGCTAGAACCTCTTTCTGATCGGCATCCTCCAAGAAATGCATAACAGTCACATAACCCCGAGCGAGGTCCATGACATTCACCTGCGTCTCCACCGAAGAGCCATCTCCTATAACAGGAGCGTAGCCATGCTTGATTGCAAATCGAGTGAGGTTCGGAATCGTTATCGAAAGCCTATCATGCTTTGAATCATATCCATACACTTCTGGGGGAAGCATGATAGCTAGACGCAGATGCTCTTGCAGTTCTTCTTGGGCATGCACCAATGCTAGGTCAACATCTCGATGTGGGGCGTCATCTGAGACACTGTCCATGTCCTCCCGCTTGTCGTCGTAGTATATTTTGTCAGATTTGAACATTCCTTTTGCGCCATCATCGAAGACTTTTGCTCCGCTTGTATGAACGTAGATGGCGCGTTTACCCTGATTAGCACGAGCTCTAACACCCCTCAAGATAGCTTCCTCGAGTGGCAAATTGTCGCCGGTAGCAACTTGGAAAATGATGTCGCTATTCGAGGTTTGTTCCTGGATGATGTCAAAGTCACTCAGCTGACCCATCACAGCGGTTGCTCCTGACTTTCTGATCGCATCTGCATGTGGCTCTCGTCGAGTCAAAGCAGTGACATTGTATCCTTCCTCGACAAGGAGCTCGACAATGTTATGCCCGATGAAGCCTGGACCAATCACGAACACTCTGGCCTTTGTCCCCATGGTGATATTCATCGGTGCAAAATACAGCGACGACGCACTCAGAAATTTCCGGTTGAGATCACTAGACCACACTTGAGCGATAGTAACCTGGTCTAGATGACTTAGAAAAGGGAACAGCAGCAGGAAAAATCTCAATTTGCTGCTGTTGAGGTGGCAACGTTCATCTCCGAATTCGGAGAAGATCAAGAAGACCCGCGAGTTTGGAATGATGGTCAATCGGAACCAAGGTCTTATTCGTATGGTTGGATAATTTACAGGATGCTTTACGTTCAATATGGACAACTTAACCTAGACACCAGCCTGATACAAGAATATGAAAGAGAATTCAGGTACAGCACACAAGAGGTAGGTAGGCACCATATGCCGCGGGGTATCAAACCTGCGTGGTTGGAGAAGAATGTTGGAGAGCCGAATATGAAGCGGCGGATCCCCTATCTTCAACTGGGATGTTCACGAGTTCGGCATTGATGTGAATTGGTTCGTGTATCATTGGCAGATAGTCCAGTTGATCTGCTTGAGAAGTGGTATCTGGAGAATGGCCGATACATTCGGCAAGATTGTAAGCTACCGAGAGTGAAACCAAGACTCCGACGACTCGTGGCAAACAGACCGTGGCAAATAAGGCAGACACTACAAAAATGACATTGCCTTTCACACCAATGTTACTACTCCTCTGTCACTTTTGTGGTTGAGCCAACACTCAGACCTCTACCAATTGTATGCTCTATGGACTGCGCTATTTTCCTAGCTCTTGGCTTGTCCTTGATTACATGCCTAGTATTCTCTGAGCAAATTCTCAGTCCTTCAACATCATCTTGAGGTAATGGGCCATTTCCTTGTTGAGATGCTAGCTTGAAGCAAGCCTGACACTTGATTCTCAAATCTCAATACCTGAATGTACCGTTTCAGAACTTTTCTTCATCTGAGTCCTCATCCTGGGGCGTGCCGGTAGGAATGCGCTTCCAGACACCGCAGACGCTCACAAGAAGAGCGAATCCAGCAGCAGCGATGCTTACAGCAAAGGCCATCTTTAATCCTCTCATACAGGCCTTAATAATACCTGGGACCTGGTCAGGCGTGAAGACGGATCGAAACTCACTCGCGCCGGTATAAATACCCTCTTTCGGGTTGACTCCAGGGGCTGCGGATGGTAGTGTCTTGACTACAACATTCAGGAATGCAGGCTCTGCGGCAGAAAGTAGGAGGGAGACGCCGATAGTCTCGAATGCTGGTTGAGGAGATATTTTGTCAGCTTGAATGATCTCAATCGGCCAACGGAAGGAGCACAACTTACAGAGAATGATGGCGGTGACTTGTGGAAGGCCTTTGACTGGAGCCTCAGCTTGACCGATTGACCATGGGAATTTGGAAAGCCGAGCCATAGTCGATACCAGCAGCGATCTGGTATCCGATCTACTGGCCTGTAGTCGTGCCAATATCCAGACGATAGAGCAAGCACGTCCCAACGACAGCTATAACTGACCCTACGACCATGACTGGCTGAGCCCACCCGGTCTTGGTAATAAAGGAGCCGGAGAAGATGGTCGAGAAGATGACTGCAACGATGACGAGAAGATCCCTCACACCGGATTAGATGGCCGAGACACCGTCGATGCTCTGGAAGTAGATGACCGCTGCCGCACCACCAATGGACAAGTTGATGTAGAAGCACCATCTCCAAGTGACTCTGGCTGCAAGGGCAGCGCCGACGATGGAACCCAGGACACAGGCGATGCCGTATGCAGCACCCAGGATGCTAGTGTATACCGGCCGTTTGCTCGGCTCCACACCCAAACTCATGATGTAGTATGATTTGGAACTCTGGCCTGCAGCACCCACGCCGGAGATAGCTCGTCCGATGATGGAGGGCTACCGAACTGGGCGCAACAGCTAAAATGAGAGAGCCGAGCTCGAAGAGCAGGATCGAGCATATGAAACTCGTCTTGAGCGGGAAGAACTTGTAGAGTCGACCCCATAACGATTGGAAGCCACCTAAGGTCAGGAAGAAGACCGATGCATACCAGGAGATGTGGTCAAGGTGGTGAAACTCATCCGTGATTTTGGGTATTGCCGTGGCCAAGATTGTCTAGATTTGTCTGTTAACAGCATGATCAAGAGATACGAACGGAACAATCAAGCTATCGGGAGGTTGCGTCTTACTAGATCCAAGGCAAGAAGGAACATTGCCGTGAAGAGTGCTGCTACAATAACGAAGAGTCGGAAACCAGTTGGGTACTCTTTGTCTTCGGCCACCGGTTTCGTGCCAACATCTTGTAGATCTTTCGATGAACGCTCCTAGACAAGGTGGTCTCCAATGCGTGTGGCATTTTCTGTACACAACATATTGAGCTACTTATTGCTTGGCCTGCGGCAGTTCAAGGCGACTTTATATCGTGCAGCACCGTTTTGAAATGGATAATATCAGGACCCAGGCCGCAGCATTTGATATTTTGGTGCCAGAATGAGTCTTGCTCGCAGCAAGAGAAGATTGGATGGGTGCATCAAGCCAGCTCCCCGAGAGTCTTTGAATGAATTGTATAAACGGACGGTCGCATTCCATCTTGGAATGATGCTGATAGGGTCGAACAAGATGATGTTGTGCTGCCTCATTGTTTATTCAACTCGGAATCCGAGATCTTTCCTCTTGAAATGTGATTAGGTCGAACGCCTGAACTTTCGGGATATTGCCGCGGAAGCTATCACAGTATGGTGGATGATTGTACAGTGGATGATTGTACAATGTACAGTGGACAGCTGCGCAATGGACATTTGCGCAATTGACAGTTGCACGATTGCTGAAGAGACATGTCAGCGGCAGTCTATGTGTGCGGGAGAGATCAGTCACGTGAGCCACAATTTCCGGTACCGGTGCACCAGACACTTCAGATATCCTCAATAAGAAAGGATCGATACCGATCGACCAGTGGGAATCTCTGGTGTGCGCACCATACTAATTAC
>QQXO01000227.1:0-36533 GCA_003709845.1 Chaetothyriales sp. CBS 134916 | reverse complement strand
ATCGATCCGTTGTCGGCATGACGTCGGGGTTGTCGGCATGACGTCGGGAAGTAGGCGTCTTGTCATCATTCATGACAAAGGCCCTCTATCTGCTTTGGTAATAGGGCTTGATTTTGGTGTCTATTCAACGCGTCAAGATGGGTGCCCTTATCTCGGCGCAGGAGGGTAGTATGATTGAGGTTGTACGCGCGCGCTGCGGCTTGATAGGAGGTAAAAATGCCTGTATGGTAGTCTGCAAGGGCCTGCTGGATGATCGGTTCGTTTGATAGAGGAATAGCGACGACGTGGTGGCGGCGATAAGGTCGAGAAGCGAGAAGGTGGGAGGAAAATTAGAGGGAAAATTAGTGGTGCAATTCCAGTGTGGTGCAAATCCAGCGTGGTTAGCTTACGTCACTGACGGTTCTCGGATGACTTCGAGAGTTGAGATTACAAATGGCAGGCGTGCGGTGCTGAGGTAATGGCAACATCGTACGCCTATTAATACAGCTCCCCCCAAATAAAATGGTCGGGGGCTTGTTCACCATCGGTTGCCTTCAAACTGCTGTAAAAGTCACCAGTCAAAAATCCGCTCCAGCCTATTCCACCACGACTTAGTATTACCGCATTAACTAAGACAATGGGGCTTCCTCGCCGCGCTCTGATCGCTGTGACATCGGCCCACGCGCCCCTGTACCCAGATGGAAAGGAGACAGGTGTCTTCATCACCGAGGCCCTTCATCCATACGACGTGTTCAAGAAAGCTGGCTTTGGAGTCGACTTTGTGTCTGAGACGGGTACCTACCAGCCCGATTGGCTATCCCAGCAGGCGGATTGGCTGAAGGGGGAGGACAAGGCGGCATGGGAGAACCCCAAGTCTGACTTCCGACAGGCGCTCGACAAAGGCCTCAAGCCGAGCGATGTTAACCCTGCTGATTATGGTATATTCTTTGCCAGCGCTGGCCACGCCAGTCTGATCGACTATCCGGTGGCTACCGGTGAGTTTGTTCTCCAGAGTGGCACCTTGGCCACGATCTAACGTGGGCAGGACTGCACGGCGTTGCGGGCAAGATCTTTGCTGACGGCGGCATCATTTCGGCTGTATGCCACGGTGGCGCCATCTTCCCCGGTATTCACGCACCAAATAGCGATAAGTCGATCATCGCCGGTCGCAGAGTTACCGGCTTCACGACGAGAGGGGAGGAGGAGGAGGGTATCCTCGACACTATCGAGTCCTGGAACCGACCTACCATTGAGAAGTCCGCTGCAAAAGCTGGGGCTACCTGTGAGTATCATGTCCACACACTCCAAACAGCGGGTTCGGTCAGGCTGATGGTCGCTAGATGTTTCCCCCCCTGGTCCGTGGGACAGTTTCACGCAGACCGACGGCACCATCGTAACTGGTGCTAACCCGGCAAGCGCGGAAGCCACAGCAGTGGCGGCGGTGAAGGCGTTTGAGGCAGTTGCATAAGAAACTGTCAGCATGGACCATGCAGTTGCCAGGACTGGGCTCAAGAACTAACTTAAGGAAGCCGCCTAAAATTCGACTTTGTCCATCCTGGTCAATGAACAACTCAAGTGATGTGGAAGAAATCGCTCCCCTGATGGCACCTCAAGACGTAATGGAGGAGAAGGACTGTTCGTTCCTTCGTCTTCGTTCCGCTCTAGAGGTAGATATCTTGTTTGGTGATGGCGATTTTGGTCGCTTCTTAGCCTTTCTTCTCGTTGTTTGCTTAGGTACCGGTGGCTGACTTTGAATTGGTGTTGATGTACCACTTCGCATCATGTCAAAGGAGATGGTCGTCTGAGATGAGTCTTGGTTGGATGTTTCCATTGGCCTCGTGTCGAGCATCATCTCGAATGACATGTCCTGTATCGAGCCTGATTGGCTTGGCACCGGCGTTGGGATTCTGGTCTTTGGCCTGATAGTGATCTGTCCATATCGATAGAAATTAGGATTGCCCCTAGCCATGTATGCTTCAAGATTTCCCTCCAGTTTCTCCACGATGGCTTGAGCTGCCTTGTTAATTCACAAAGTATTCCTGCTCCATAGCCGACTAGGATATTCTCAAACGTGTTCAGAACGGTAGGTCGTGCGAACTCAGCTTTGGTGATCTGGGCGAAATTGCGATATTCAAATCGGAGAGGGTAGTCCTTTCTATTCGGCATGATAAATCCCTGATCAGACCCATCTTCAGGTTCTCGGGTTGCTCGGTGAATGCGAATCCAGAGGGCCTCGGTACTAGCTACTACCGAGAAGAACCTCACTTTGGCAAAGGTGTCCTCATGTCCAGCTTCTCGGAAGAATTCGAACATATTGTGTAGGGCTTGACTTGCGTTATTTAGACTTTGAAGTCTTCCAACATTGTCGTCAGCTGAGATCTTCTCCTTCTTGGCTTCAACAGTGAGAAAATGGAATATCCTGTTAAGTCCAGGGGGCTTGATGCTCTCATAGCAGGCAAGGCTGGCTCTGTGTTGCTTTTGGGATAGAGTTCCACAACCTATCAGGAATGATTGCTTCTCTACGGAAACAGACGGCAAGATCTGGCTTGGGTTGTGACAGAAAATTGGCAAGTTGATAGTAGGATCGAGTGGGCATGGGGTTGCAAGACCATGATTCTTCAACGCTAAAATCGAGACAATGACGCTTTATACCGTGTCTATGGTAAATGAAAAGGTGTCGCCCTATCAGGTTCATCATAAGCGTTTTCTGGAAGAGCGCCTCATTCGACCCTCTGTTGATCTTCGCTTGATCCAAGGCCCAAAGCTGTGTGTGAGACTGGTTTTCTGCGTCGGTCTCTTCGATGCGTACGGGCGATGTGAGAAGTCGAATTTCATCAGCATAGGGGTCTGGATGGTCGCTTTCGAATAAAAAAACACTTCTGTCCTGGAGGCCGCGAGGAAATTCCGCATGAGCAGGGCCGATCCTTGAGTAATCTTTTGCCATCTCTGGATTTGCGATAATGGCCTCTATTATGGCAGCGGCTTCGTCGTCTAAGGGAGGTAGATACCCCCAGCTGCGATTGAACTCTTGCTCTTCTATATCTGGGCACACAGAGCGATCTTCTTCCGTCTCAGAGACCTCGTTAGCAGCAGTGTTGTCGTTAACACGACGGGAAACAGCTGCGAAAGCAGCTTCGATCTTTTGGGCAATGCCTCTAGTCTGATCTCGAGAGTAGTCTTCCTCAGGAATCCCCTGAACGTCTGTAGTAGTAGCAGTGGCGGCAGCTTTATCTTCTCTTCGCACTTTGCGTGCCTTTCGCAGCAACGCCTCCAAATCGACTTCAATGGGTTGAGTGTGCAAATCAGTGGACGGACGAGACCTCAGCCCAGATCTGGTAGCACGTTTTGGGCGGGGACTTGGTGTAGGAACTGTGTCTTTGGAAACCTATTAAGAATTCAATGCGTCAGAAATTTGACTGGGAGACATCTTTTGCCATTCATTTCATGGACTGCAAGAGCTTCTGATGACGGCAGAGTAAGGCAAGGTTGCACAGGTATGAGCATTGTATATTACTTCTTTGCGACCTCTTCGAGAAGTGGCCGGTCTCACGGTCTTTTGGGTATTTCCAGATTTAGATGCTGTCGGAGTCTTTTTCACCTTGCTTCCCTAAGACATTGGGATAGTTATGTGAGATTTGCCGTGGCCTCGGATTCAGGAGCTGTAATTATACTATGGCCTTGAACAATAAATGGAGTGAAGGAGTAGGCGCTCAAGGGCAAACGAAGCGAGGACACACTGCATGTAAGCCGAAGTAGCCTAAACAATATTGCGCTAGCAAAATCGTAACAACCAAACAGGAGCTCGATGGGAATCTCCTCAAGACAATCCCGAGGTTGGATTGGAGACGGGAACGGCAAAAGCAGAGGAACCATGATGCGTGGCGGCCTGAGGCAGACCGGTACATGCAAAAGCCACCGCCTCCGAAGAGCCAACAAAGTGATATTCCCCGAGGAATGAGCCAGCAGCGTCCTCTTTTTGAGGTGTTTGCGCTACTATGGTAACTACCGTTGTTGAACGAATGAAACGTCCGAAACCGCAGTGCTATGATTGACTGAACTCTTGATTATCTATCTAGAGCAGGATTCCTGCTCGATATATATACACCAACGCTCGTGGATCTCGTCGATGCGATATCGGCGGAAAACTCTGCTAGTCGTATGGTGGTTGTCCCACTGTGACCGCCATCGTCTCACTACGAGCGACGGTGATATCGCTATAGACGGGCCGCACCGGGTCACGTGCTGAGTGGTCTTGGCATGTGCGTTCAACAACCGTACTGGCTCACGGGCCGATCCTGACCGCGGCCAAGCCCGGCGCAAATGCGCCTAAGCGCCTACGAAGTTCTCCACCCAATCACCTGCCCTTTCACTTCACTTTCGTCATGACCTACATGCTTTGTGTAACTGTGACCGACATGATTTGTGTAACTGTGACCGACATGCTTTGTGTAACTGTGACCTACAGTACTTGCTCTGGGTAACAGCAGCTGGAATGACCCTAGCTTTTCTTCTGCACTTTGCCAATCTCGGCTTCAGGCCATTTGCCGCAGCTCTAATTGGTTCATGTCTTGAATATCCGAAAAGAGAGTATCTGGCTTAATGTTGACAGAGGCATTTCAAAATAGCGTCAATTCCAGCCTTGTAGAGACCGATTCAGGCTCTATGTCTGTCCGTCGGCCAATTTTGGCAACTTAGCCGATAAAAATAAACTCGGTACTAGAGCACCAGTACTGGTAACTTACTGTGCCGGTACTGTAGTACTAAAGTACAGTAGTATGGTAGCTGTTCCGTAGCGGGTCCAATCAAGTTCAGTAACAATCAAGTAACAATCATCCTTACTTGTTGGCCTTTTTACATGCGAATTCTATGATGATTGTCCACCTCTGTGTTGTGTTGTGGTTACGAGTCCTGGGCTGCAGTGCCCCTTTTGACCTCTCGAGCCCCGCCCTAAACCTATATCGACCAGTTCCCCACTGTGCTCATTTCGCACCTCAGTCTGCCGACGCTCTAGACCCCTTGGGGTCACGTGGTACGCGACAGTAGCTGTTCGTATTAATGTTATTCCAGCCCGCACCCTCGGATATGCCATCCGAACTGCAACCTCCGTGCAGTAGCAGAATACAATCCTCAGTGAGGAGATACAGCACACTCTGCGAATTGCAGTATTACTGTGTTGCCGTAGTGCCGTGGTTGTCCTCCGGGGCAATGACGCAGCCCCAATAGCGGTCTTGTCTACTATGTCCTTCTCCCACCGCTCGCGTCCCTCTGATACCCCCTCGACCGGACGCACGATCTTCCCTAAAGGCCCGTCCTTGACTGTCGATGACTTCTCTTCCAAAGACTTTATTGTTCAGGACTTTGTGGAGTCGCTGACCGAGTCCGCGCAGCAGCCACACCGCCGCAGCTACGGATCGGGCGGTCCGCTCTCGTTCGATCCCAAACCGCTCATCCGGTCCTTCGAGCAGGTGCAGCGGCGCCTCAATGAGCTATCGGGCGACCTGGAGTCCCGCGAGGCCGGCCTTTCCGAGGCTGTGCGCAGGGCTGAGGCGCAGCACAAGGCCAATGTCGACTCTCTCGGCCGCAAACTGCACACGACCATCGAGTCCTTCCAGAAACTCGACACCAGTCTGCGCTCCGACCAGGCCGAGAAATGGGGCGGTAATCTGGCTGTCGAGACGGGCAGGAAACTGGAGGACTTGGATGTGCAGCGTAAGCGCGCTCTCGACGCCATCCAGCTGATCCAGTGCTGGGAGGAAGTCAGCACCCGTGGGGAGCTAAGCCAACTCGACACCCTGCGGCGGTCAAACAAGGGAGAGGACAAGATACGCGCAGCCCATATTGCTCGGCAGCTGCTAAGGATATGCCAGAGGCTGCAGCCGGACAGCAGTCTCCAAGAGCGAGTCAACGGCGTGGTACCGCCGACGACAAACGGCACCACGACCGTTAATGGCACAGCGGGGCCAAAGAAGGAGATTGCGGCGCGCAAAACCATCGAGGGCTTCATGGAAACGCTGGAGAATGATATGCTAAAGCTGTTTGACGACTTCTATCGCCGCCAGAACTTCGAAGAGATGAAGAACTGCGCCACGATTCTGCAGGATTTCAATGGCGGCGCCAGCGTCCAGGCCACGTTTGTCAACCAGCACCAGTTCTTCATCGATCGGTCCAACCTGGTCACTGATGAGGTTGGCGGCGATCAGGACACGTGGATGCGGCTGTCAGATCCAGATGCCGATCTGCCGGGAGTCGAGCCGGGTCTGCAGAGCTTGATAGACGAGGTCAAGGTTGTTATTCAGGAAGAGTCAGCAATCATCAAGCGCGCATTCCCCAACCCAGAGCAGGTCCTTGGCAAATTCGTGCAGCGAGTCTTTCAGCAGTCGATTCAGCAACGCCTGGAGTTGGTCTTGGACAAGGCCTTGTCGGAATCGACGCTAGCCTACTTGCGCTCGCTGCAGGCCACTCGAGGATATCTGAACGTCCTTGTCGAAGATCTCAAATCTCACGGTCTTCTCGAGCACCCAGAAACAGTGTCCTCTTCAACCGCGCAGCTCCTGGACACGCAGCTAGAAGAGCTCTTCACTCCCTATTTCGGCGGCAGTGCCTACATCGACAAGGAGAAAGACAACCTAGGCGAGCTGTACAAATCGCTGCTCTTCAAATTCGAAGTCTTCCACATGCGGCGCCGGAAGGAGCCCAAAACATACCTGGCCTCTCTCCGCAACCGTGGCCAGGAGCTACTAGCCTCGGCCAGAGAAGTCACTGATGCCTATGTCAAGTCTTTTGACCTCGACAAGATTTCGTCCACGCAGAAACGCGTCTTGCTTGGCGTGGCCGGCGTTAAGAACACCGACACCGCCGCTGCGCCTGAGATTGAGCTCGACGAGGCTGACGGCCGACTCAACGTGCAATTTGCTAAACGAATGCTGAAATGGCTGGCCGAAGGCGTCCGACGTGGCCTCGAGCTTTCCGGTGGCGCCGAGACGCCGAAAGACGTGGCCGCGCTGCTCTCCATGCTCCTTACCTACATGGCCAACAACTACGTCGCGCTCGCCCTCGAGGCCGCGTCGGAAGGTGCGTCGGCAGCTGAAAGCTCCAAGCGCGAGCCCGACCTGTCGTACTTGGGCCACCTGCGCACCGCCATCTCCATCATGCACCTCATGCAGTCCTGCATCAACACCCTCCTCATCCCGCTCGCCTCGACATCACTGACCACAAAACGCGAGATGGAGAAGAAGACACGGGCCACGATCACGGAACTGGAAGACAACATCTCCAACATCGAGCAAGCCACCATCGACGCCGTCCTCAACTGGACCGCGCGCACGTTGGCCAACCAGCAACGCCAAGACTTCCGCCCCCGGCCCGAACAGGAAACCCAAGCCATGAACATGCCGCAGACACAGACGTGCTCTGACATTTGCCGCTTCCTGACTGCCTTCCACGCACAGGCCCAGCAGTCCTTTGACGGCGCCAACCTAGCCGCCCTGCTGTCTGAAGTCGCTCTTGGCTTCCGCTCTCTGCTGCTGGAACACTTTAAGAAATACCAAGTCTCCGAAGTCGGCGGCGTCGTCCTCGCGCGCGACATGTCGCGCTACGTGACGCTCTTGAAGTCCTGGAATCTGCACAACAATAACAACGCCGTCGCCGCCGTCGCCGCCGCCACCAACAGCACTGGCGCAGGCGGCAGCCGCGGTAGTAGTGGCAGTGGCACCACCGCCGGCAGTGGTGGCAGCACTGGCAGCATTGACGACGGCGGCCGGGCACAGGCGTGGAAAGTCGCTCTCGATGTCATGACCGAGCTGGCAAGTGTCTTTGTCCTGAAACCAGAGGCCCTGCGCGAACGCATCCGCGGTGAGGGCGGCGGCTCCACTGGTCTACGTGCTGTTGCCAAGGAGCATCTGCGCCCATATCTGCAGCGCCGTGAGGACTACGATGGTGTTGGCATGCAGAGTTTGATGGCTACATTGTAAACCTCTTTTCTTTTTTTCTTCTCTTTTCTGGGTACATGGTGCATTACCTTGCGAAAAACAAAATTAGGTCTCCAACACTACTTATTGCTGTAAATGATACCCCCTTTCCCCCCCCCCTCCGAACTGCATTTGATTCCCCCATATCTTCATTTCATTCTCTTCACTATGAGATGCAAGGCTTTTTATTTTTATTTTTATTTTGTTTTGAATTTTGGTTAACTATTTACATATCTACCCAGTCACCGTAGTACATAATTACCGACTGTACTAGGGCAGACTGGTAGCTTAAAGGTAGCAGTAGATGGACAACAGAAAGAGAAAAAGGTTCTCGCTGCTATCATGGCTGCTAATATCCCTCCCCCTCGCCACATCAGACGGAGAAGGAGAGACATATAACAAGCAGAGAATCGATAATAATCATATCTTGAACCCATACCGGCCCATGCACTCGCGATACCGCTCAACCATACTCTTACACTCCTCGTCCTGGGGGTTGTCGGCGCGCGAGAACAGCATGCACTCGTCGCGCTGCGATTTCTCGTCTTTACACACGCAGCACGGTTTGGGTTTGTCTTCTGTTTTCGATGCCGTCGTCGTCGATGATGATGATGATGATGGTGACGATACTGATACGGAGGGAAGGGCGCATGCAGCACCGCCGGCGTCGGGTTCTGAGCGGGTGAAGGCTGATAGAGACGAAGCAGTAGTGGAGGAGGGGGAGGCGGGCGAGAAGGAGAACCAGGCCATGGCGATGATGGCGATATCGATGGCGGTGGCGATGGTGATGGTGATGGCGGTGGCGATGGCGGTGGCGATGGTGATGGCGGTGACAATGGTGATGGCGATGGTGATGGCGATGACGATATATTGGAGGTCGAAAGAGTATTTGAGGGTGGAAGGCAATGAAGGTAAGAATACTTGCAGCAGCTGCAGCTTGCTTGGAAGGTGAAGTGAGGTAATTATTAATATTAAGTAAGCTGTTGGAGAAAAGCAACCATGCAAAGGTGGGAAATCTGCCAAGACTGGAGCAAACACAGCGTCTCTCCAAACACAGCCTCTCGAGTCTAACAATAATGCGGAATTCCTAGAATCAAGATGATTTTTAGTTCAATTTAGCGGCGCGGAATAGTTTTGACATGGATGTGGTCTTCTACGCTTGCCTCGATATTGCACATAGGGGGAACGCAGGCCCGCAATTCCTGAGTAATAAGGATCTCTAACAGAAACTGGAACGGTTCATGGAAATGAAAATGGACCGGGAGGTGCTACATGATCTTGAGTTTAATGCACTATAAAGAGTGTGCAAACTATATATATGGCTGCCTCATTTTGGCAGGTATAAAAAGTATGGTAGCATCCTGTTGTTAGTGCATGATGCCAACCACGTGAGCTACTCGCAATTGAACACCACGCCTGGATCAAGCCAGGAACATGTAAGAGATCGGAAAGCTGATGCGCGAAACGGCATGTGTGCAAAGCCAATCACGGTATGCTTGCAACCAGCATCGAGTAGTAATATTAATTATTGTTGTTGGGCAGCAGCAATTAGCTATTGCCGGTATTGTCAACAAGCCATCTATCAAGAAGCTGGTTTGAGAGATGGGCAGCAGCACTTGGTGGTCAATTTCCTAGTAGAATCTCCCACAACCTCCTCCCACCGCCTCTGGCGCCCCCAATATAGGCATGGCCGACGACATTGATCAGCACACAGTCGTGGCGCATTCTCTCGAGAAACTTTTCTTCGTCACTGCCTCGGGGGAAACATCGTCGCCATTCGGCCCATATGGCAAATGCCTCGTCACTCCAGGCGCAGAAGCTCTCACTCTCGATGAAGGTGGGCGTCACGATTTCCTTGCCGGGAAAGACACCCCAAGTGACGGCATTGCCTCGGCCACTGTCTGGTGCTGTTTTGGCGGCGGATGAAGCGGGATGAGAATTGATCTCGCTCGACTCGTACCTGCCGGCGGCATCGGTCTTCATCCAGCTGACTTGTTCTGGCGGCGAGCGCAGCAGCCGTGGCTTCAGATTCTTGACCCACTCGTCTTTCAGGCAGAAGAACTCGACAAAAGGTTTCTGGAAAACGAAGCCTTCGCGTTGAGGGCCCCAGCCAAAGGTCTCATCGTCGCTCCGTGCGCCATCGACGGCGGGCTGGCTGGCCAGTGTCCAATAGTGCTTCTTGCCTATGATGGCGAGCAACTCGTCGCGAATGATTCGTGTTTCGGCTCGGAGCACGCCAGCGCCGGGTGCTCCGGTTTCGTCGGCGTCGATCTCGTCGCTCCACGGGATGGCTTCGAGTTGGCCGAGGACGTGGCGTTGGAAGAGCTGGGTGATGTCGTTGGAAGATTTGGGATGGCCCCAAAGCCTTCTTGCCGTGCCAGGGCCGACTTTGAGGGTTGGGCCATAGCCGTCTATCTCACCATATGCGGGCGAATGAGCAGGGCCCCATCGACCATTGGGAAAGTCATCCCACGTGGCTTCTCGGCCCAAGCTACCATGGCCTTTGCTGATGAGGAGCTTCTGTTCTCTGGTTGGATCAGAAGCGGGAATTCCGACCCCTAGATCAGGGGCCTCGTGTCGAGATTTGGCTGAGGCGGTGGATGGAGAGGTGCCGGGAGTTGGGGAGCTGAGGATGACGCGGTTGTGTGCCTGGGCATTGGTCGAACTTGCTCTTCGGCGGGAAAAGTGTTGTATGGTGGTTGAGCCATTGGGACCATCGGTAAATACATCCGAGTCGGAGCTGCTTCCTGGTGGCGTGACTTCGCGTAGGGGTGGGATAAGCTTAGCTGTATCCAAGATGGAAACACAGCTCTTCTCAAGGTTGAGAGTGTAAAAATGGAAACCACGATCGAGATCACGTGCGGGGAAGTCCTTGATGCCGTTGACCAAGTCAGTCAATACTTCAACGCCGACCTTCTTGACCGCGTCGTCGTCGTGTTTCACTTTCTCCAGTTTGGCAGAGAGGTCAGTGGGCACTTTGACATGAGTCAATTTGCAAATCCGCTTCAACATGGAATAGTTTTGAATGGGCATAATGCCGGGCAGGATGGGGACGTTCTGCAACACTTTTTTGCCATGATGCGAGTATGCACGCACTAGGTCTTCATAATCGGCGTACGACTGGAAATCGTATGTGAATTGGCAAACAACGAATTGGGCGCCGGCCTCAATTTTATCAGCAAGATAGGGAAGATCATGCGCGACCGACTGCTGTCGGGGATGAGCCTGAGTCTCGGGTGGGAAGCCTTCGGGATAGCCGGCACAGCCAATGCAGAAGTAATCGCCATGATTCTGTCTGATGTAGCGAATGAGGTCGACAGCCCAGGAAAATTGGTCGTCTTGTGTGTCGTCGTCGTCGTCGGACTCCCTGTATTCGTCGCCGCGAGGAGGGTCGCCACGCAGGGCGAGGATGTTCCTGATGCCGAGACTTTTACACGCGGCCAAGGCTTCATCAATCGTCGTCTTCTTCATGTTGGTACAAGTGAGATGCAGCAGAGTTGGCAGGCCCAGCTGGCACTGGCAGACTTCAGCAAGCTCTATAGACTTGGACGCGGTACTGCCGCCAGCGCCCCAAGTGACGCTGACGAAGAGCGGTCGCAGGGCTGTGGCCATGCGCGATAAGCGAGAGCGGAGGTTGGTAAAGCCGGCCTGGGTTTTGGGAGGGAAGAATTCAAGGGAAAAGAAGGGCTGGTCAGGAGGGAGGGAGGAGATGAGGGTGGTGATGTGGCCGTCAGCCATGGCGGGCAATGCGGGTGGAGATGAGCAGCACAATAAAAAGGTCAAAGAACCGAGTCAGTGAGATGCAGCAAGAGACGGAGAGTAGGTGTGATGGGATAGACAGGACAGTTATTGTTGGGTAGTGGTCTAGTCCGCGTGGAGTCACCCGCGGGGCAAAATTTAGCTGTCGAGGACGGTGACAGTGTGCGACCTCGGCCAGATGTATGCAACCGTCGTGCTCTGGATTGTCAAGAGTCCGAGCGTGCGGGTGAGTGCCGTGTGCAGCGTGGCCGCCAACTCAAGGCCTGGCCGTCGCTGCGAGGCAACAAATTCGCCACCGCAGCTATGTTGTAAAGTGGGCACACACGAAAGTATTAATACAGCACTGTAATAACATCTTGGTGCCGGCACAAAGCCTTCGAATGACGCAAGAGACCTGCAGGGCACGGGGTCGGCCAGTTTAGACGATTGGACGAGGGGTGGGGCCTCGTTGGCTCTGCAGAGTACTTATTACCGTAATAAAGTGTTGTGCCCACCAATCCAAGGCAATCTGCGAAGAACAGAAGCTTCAGGATCGTGTGATAGAATGGCTTTGCTATCGGCACGAGGCCTGCTTATTGTTGTCGAAGGCTTGGATCGATCTGGGAAATCCAGCCAGTGCCAACAGTTACGGGAGAAGGTAGAAAAGGCCGGACACGCGGTCAAATATGTCAAGTTTCCAGGTAGGCCAGCGCGGTCGAGGAAGAAGAGTCTTGTCTCAGAAGATTGCAGACAGAACTACGGCTACGGGCCAGATGATCAACAGCTACCTCACTCGACAAGCTAACCAGGACGATCATTCTATCCACCTACTCTTCGCGGCCAACAGGTGGGAGGCCGTTACAAGCATGCTCGAGGATCTAAAGTCGGGCACGACCCTGGTTGTTGACCGGTACTCCTTCTCTGGAGCCGTGTACTCGGCGGCCAAGGATAATGCCAACCTGTCGTTAGACTGGGCTTGGTCTCCTGAGATCGGACTTCCGGCACCTGATATGGTCTTCTTCCTTGACATCTCTGCTGCTGATGCGGCGAAGCGTGGTGGTTATGGCGAGGAGCGCTATGAGACCGAGAAGCTACAGAGCCGAGTCAGGACACTTTTCAGGCAACTGTTTTCACGCCTGCCTGGGTTGCGCGTGTACGAGGTGGAAGCAGGCGGCAGTGTGGACCAGGTCGCAAAGACCATCTTCTCCCGCTTCCAAGAAGCTGTGACCTCGATTGACCTGGCGAGTGTGCCGCAGAAGCTGCCTAGTCTTAGCAACTAGGCAGGTGAGAAAGTGTCACAGCTTGTCAACCTTGATCATCACTGTCTTCAATGACAATCTCTAGAAGGCCGCTTTCCTGGCCCGATGCTCCGGCTATTCGAGACCTGGTGCTGACGACTGAGTCAAGGCTTGTGATGGAATGGGTGTCACTGTCGGACTCTGCGGTGAAGTCGACTTGCTGGCCGACTAAGGCACTAACCTCGAGCATGTGCTCTTGTTCAAAATTGTCCTCACTGTCAGTGTCAAGGATTTCGGCAGCCGTTGCCACTTTAGAGCCGCGCTTCTTAGCGAGGACCTTGTGTACATCCTTCTCAGCTCTGGTGCGCAAGGTGAGCTCCCTCATGAGATCGAGCCAGTTGAGGGATGTGTGGCAGGCAGGACATTGACCCTGTTCGGGGACGAGCTGGTTGGAGGTGGCGTGTTGTAGGAAATGCTCGGCCAAGCAGGTGACGTGTGAGATGCTCTGGCAGTCGTTGTTGGGACAGATGGTGAAGAGATGGTGTTTGAGATGGAGCGGCTGCTTGCACCGCTCACATTTTTGGCCGTCTCCGTTGTCGAGGATGAAGAGGCCTTTGGTTAGCACGTCCTGATATCGCGCATAAGTAGGATCGATTCCGTGCACACCGCCCTCGTGCATAAGATCGATCTTTCGTTTCTGGGTTGGTGGCTGTGCAGATGTGATGTCGCCTGTCAGCTTGTCGGGCTTGGGGAGATCAAGGAGGATGCTGATATTTGGCCGAATCTGCTCGTCAACGCGCTCGCACCAGGCCGTCCACGAGGTAAAGACATCATCACTGAAGAAGCGAACCTCGAGCGGCCACCTAGAGAAATAGGGCACCCGAAGCAGAAGGTGGAGGTTTGACAGACGATCCATGAGCGAGGACGTCGGTCTGCCGGCTCGTTTGCGCGTCTTGCCGGTTCTCGGGTTGACCTTGGTGCGCGTGGTTGCAAACGAGAGGCGCTGCTCAGGAGAGATGTGGCGAGTCAGATGGCCGTTTTGCCAAGCCCACTCGAACTGTAGGGCGGCGATGTTGGAGGGAAATCCAGCCACGATACAGGCCATCTCCCACGGGCGCAGACTGGCGCGGGAGGTTCGAACAGCACCACCTTTGGCCCGTCCATTGTGCTGGCCCAGTCTGCGCGAGGGGTGTGGGGTGGAGCCTATATATGTGCTTGCCTTGCGCACAGTCGAACGCAGCAAGTAGACGCCGTAGAAGGCCGGGATGGCCTTAATGTCCATCGACTACGAAACGCCCACAGATGCCAGGCGTGCGGGTACCGGTACCGTATATTTCTGTTAGGTTGATGCCGTGTCAGGCTCGTTGGCCGGTAGAAGATGTTGAAAGGAAGGCAGACGCCTGGACCGCTTAGCTGATGATTGGCTGATGATTGGCTGATGATTGGCTGGTGATTGGCTGATGACTGGGCTGATGACTGGCTGCAGGCCCTTGCTCGCCGCGCTAATGCTGCAACTACTGTACCAGTAATGACTTGAGTGACTGGCGAAGCTGGCACATAGATGAAGAAAAATCCAGGTTGGCTAATTACCTGGATCAGGAATCAGGACGCATGCGAGTAACTACAGATGTCTGGGTGATGGCTATGGCATTTGGCTGTGAGCATACCCATGCGAAGAGTTGTAATTAATGAAGTAGCAGCATGGCCAGAGGAGACTCGAGGCCATGACCGCCAGTGATCAGAGCCGAGGCGATCGCGGGCGTGCACGAGCTAGAAAGACGGAAAATGGGCGAAGAACGAGTGCAGAGGTCAACTGTCAAAAGAGGCTCTGACTGCCTTGGCAGACAGCGGGCTTGCTGGTTTGATGAGCCTTCTGTGTTCGGGCAGGCGTAGCCGCGTCCTTTTCTGAGGGCGGAATTCTTCGAGCGTTGGACCCTGGGTCGGGGTAGCCAGACTAAGTTATGTACTGTAATTATATCCGCCATCAATGATCCGTCCATGCTAGCCTCTCTATCGTAGCCCATCCTGTCCTATCCTGGCCCGTCCACCAGCTCCTTGTATTCTTCCCATTCTGTATTTTGCATCTCGCTGCGCACGCCCTCGCTCCTTCCTGATCCATCACATGCCCGGCGCTCCTTCCAACAGAGGCTCGCTCCTTCCTGCTGAGCGCCTGCACCCCTCGCCGCCTCCCGCGGACACCGCTTCTACGCTGCCACCACGCTGCCACGCCGCCACGCCGCCTCAGTGCCTCGCCCCCAGCTATCCAACCGCTTTACGTCAACGCCTACCTCAATCGTATGTCACTGGCATCAAGGCCCTGCTCTGTTCACTCCATGCTGGTGTTGTGTGGCACCTGTGGCACCTGCGGCATTAGTGGCACCTGAGTCACCTGAGCCGAGCTGAGGCTCGTGGGCCGTTGACGGCGGCACCATGGTCAATCCACCTGCCCTGGGCAACAATGGCTCTGCCGCAGCCACGTCCCGCCAGGCCCAGGCCACGCAGAGCCGGATGGGCGCCGCTCAGGCCAACATGGCCCCGCCCGCCTTCCCCTACAGCGCCCGCCGCGCGGACGAGCTGAAGCTTAGCACGGTCGAGCGCAAGGGTCACGCCTCGACCCGCAACGTGCCTCCTCGCACTCGGCCCTACGCCCTACAAGAGGCACCGACCTTCCGCCCCACCGAAGCCGAGTTCCGCGATCCGATGGCGTACATCAAGAGCATCTTCGACGAGGGCCGCAAGTACGGCATCTGCAAGATTGTGCCACCCGACAGCTGGAATCCGGATTTTGCCATAGACACCACGGTATGAGAAGCCTGTGCTTGCCTGGTGCCAGCCAAGGCGAGGGCGAGGGCGAGGGTTAATGCTGACTGCGAGACAGCGCTTCCACTTTAGGACTCGGCGGCAGGAGATCAACATGGTCGAGGGCGGTAAGAGCAGTGTCCAGCAGTGTCCAGCAGTGCGGTGCAGTGCGGTGCAGTGCCGTGCCGTACTGTACCGAACAGTGAGCAGAGCTGACCGTAGCAGGCAACCGCACCAACGTCAACTACATCGACCAGCTGTCCAAGTTCCACCAGCAGCTCGGCAACCACTTCAACCGCCTGCCCAGCGTCGACAAGCGCCCGCTCGACCTGTACAAGCTGAAGAAGGCCGTCGAGGTACGCGGCGGCTTCGAGAAAGTCTGCAAGGACAAGAAGTGGGCCGAGATTGGCCGCGACCTGGGCTACAGCGGCAAGATCATGTCGTCGCTGTCCACGTCGCTCAAGAACTCCTACCAGCGCTGGCTCTATCCATACGAGGAATGGCTCAAGTACGCCAAGCCGGGCATGATGCAGCCTCAGCCGGCATCACAGCCCTTGGGCGCTGGCGCCGGTGCCGGCGCGTCCGCCGACGACGACTCCTTCCCCGGCTCCTCCTTTCCCGGCGCCTCTCCCTCGCAACTGGCCTCAGCCATATCGACAGGGCCGGCGGGATCACCTACTTTACCGGTGTCAAGCGCTCCTCCCACATCGTCCCAACCCGAACAGCGGCGGCAGCAAGCGTCGCCCGTGACAAAGCCGGCCGCGCCGGCCGCGTCCACCGCGTCCACCGCGTCCACCGCGCCCACCGCGCCCACCGCATCCTCGGGCTTCACGGCCGTCAACTCAACTGGCTTCCAGGCCATCAACACGACGTCAGCATTCACTGCCGTCAACCAAGCTTCTGCGCCAGCCATGGTCAAGTCGGAAAACCTGCCAGGCCTCGGGTTTACCACTGTCAATGCCCCTTTAGCCGGCCTCTCGCAAGCGGCCCGCAATGGCAGCCCGATGCCAAACGGGTCCTTCAACCGGCTAAAGCGCACCATGAGCCACGAGAGCATAAACGGCGACTCTGGATCCGAGGCTCTGGACGGCGAAAGCGGCCGACGTAGCAAACGGCCCAAGAAAGATGCCGGCGCCACCATCCCAGGCACCCACATCCCAGCCATGCGACCTTCGACACCTCAGACCAAAGGCCGATCAACGCCGAGGAAGCAGGGCGAGAAATGCGAGCGATGTGGCAAGGCCGAAGACAGGGCCAACATTGTGGTGTGTGACACCTGTGACCTGGGCTGGCACCGCGCCTGTGTGGAGCCAGCTCTGGCGACCATTCCCGAGCACGAGTGGCATTGTTCGAAATGCCTGGTCGGCACCAACGACTATGGCTTCGAGGAGGGCAGCGTCTACTCTCTCAAGGTGTTCCAGGAAAAGGCCAACAACTTCAAAGAACGCCACTTTGCAGCAATCATGGCCTTCGATCCTGTGACCAACACACAGCGCCGCCCCACCGAAGACGACGTCGAGCGCGAGTTCTGGCGACTGGTCGAAGATATCAACGACCCTGTCGAGGTTGAGTATGGCGCAGACATCCATTCAACCACCCATGGCAGTGGCTTCCCCACGGTCGAAAAGAACCCACTCAACCGGTATTCCAAGGACCCCTGGAACTTGAACGTCATGCCCTTCTTGGAAGAGTCTCTCTTCCGGCACATCAAGGGCGATATCTCGGGCATGACCGTGCCATGGCTCTACGTCGGTATGTGCTTCTCCACCTTTTGCTGGCACAACGAAGATCACTACGCCTATTCGGCCAATTACCAGCATTTTGGCGCCACCAAGACGTGGTATGGCATCCCCGGCGAAGATGCCTACGCCTTTGAGGCTGCCATGAAGAAGGCCGTACCCGAGCTGTTCGACAGTCAGCCCGATTTGCTCTTCCAGCTTGTGACAATCTTGCCGCCGGATCAGCTCAAGAAAGCCGGTGTTCGAGTCTACGCTCTTGACCAAAGAGCCGGCGAATTCGTCATCACCTTTCCTCAAGCCTACCATGCCGGCTTCAACCACGGCTTCAACTTCAACGAGGCCGTCAATTTCGCTCCCGTCGACTGGGAGCCCTTTGGCGAGGCTGGTGTCTTGCGTCTCCGCGATTATAGGCGACAGCCCTGCTTCTGTCATGACGAGCTGCTTCTGACCGCCGCTGCCGCCGACCCGAGCATCAAAACCGCAAGGTGGCTGGCTCCGGCCCTCCAGCGAACCCTGAAGCGCGAGCTCAGGGAGCGAGATGACTTTGTGGCCAAGCACAAAGCCCTGCATCCTCATGACAACTGTACCTTCGACACCCTTGCACCCGACCCCGCTGACGAGTGCGCGCTGAAAATTGAGATGCGCAATATCGATCTGGAGGAGGACGAGTACCAATGCCACTTTTGCAAGGCCTTTTCCCACCTCGGTCAGTTCCGCTGCAAGACAAGCGGCAAGGTCAGCTGCCTGCTTCACCCCGATTCTGTCGAGTGCTGCGACGAGACGGCAGAGCAACGCCTACGCGGGCCCAATCACGTCCTCTACCTCAGACACACCAATGACGAGCTGCAAAGACTGGTTCAGAAGGTTGTCGACCGAGCCACCGTGCCCGAGACGTGGGAGAAGAAATTGGATGATCTGCTCAACAATGAAGCCGAGCCCTCTTTGCGCACAATGCACACCTTGTTGACCGAGGGCGAGAAAATCCCCTACCAACTTAGCGGTTTGCAAGATCTGAGAATCTTCGTCAAGGAATGTGACGCATGGGTTGAAGAAGCCAATCTCTATCTCACTCGCAAACAGCAGAATCGCCGTAAGAACGAAAAGGCTTGGCGTCGATCCTCTGTTCGCGCCGGAAAAGACGCCGACAGAGACGCCGAGCCTGCCCTCACAATGGACCGCATGAAGGAGTTGCTCGACGACGGTGCACAATTGTCCTTCTCTGCCCCGCAACTCGACGCCCTGCATGAGAAACTTGATGCCATGGAGGAGTGGAGGCTGAAAGCCAAGCCACTGTGCGCTGGCCGCTCCAGAATTTCAACCGAGGAACTCGAGACACTGCTAGAAGAGGGCCGCGGATTCATGGCCACCATCCCAGAACTGGCAGCCCTGGAAAAGGTCTTTGCCAGGCAGCAGTGGCTCGATGAAGCACGTGCCGTACACGAAGACGTGCAAAGCCGGACCTTGGACGACTGTAAAGCCCTCTGCGACCGCGCGACCGAGCTTGAGATCGATCCCCGAGTTGCAGACTTCCTCCACATGGCAGAAATCGTCAGGCAAGGTGAGTTCTGGGAAATCAAAGCCAAAGAGGTAATGGCCGCAGATGACGTCCACTTTCCCCAGCTCGAGTCGCTCTACTCCCAAGTTCAAGGTCAAACCTTCCCTGTCAACAAGGACACTCTGGCCGAGATGGATGGTCTGCTGGCCAAGAACCGTGAAGCCAAGCGCCAGATCATCACTCTGGTCGAGAAGAGCCACGACCCAGATTTCCGGAAGCGTCCCTTCTACGTCCATGTCAGAGATGTTGTCAAAAGCCTCGAAGACTTGAATGGCAAGCCACATGGCACAGCCGATCTCGAGAAAGAGCTCAGACGACACGAAGACTGGATGCGCAAGGGAAAGAAGCTGTTTGGAAAAGCAAACGCTCCCTTGCACATCCTCGAGCAGCACATGAAGTACGTCGAAGAAAAGAACAGCTTTTGTTTCGATCTGAGCGATACCTTTCGACCCCCAGTTGAGCCTGCCTCGCGAGAAGCATCGCCCGTTGAAGGAAGAGAGAAGGGTACCCTTGGTGCCGACGACGAAAAACCCGTCTTCTGCATCTGTCGACAACCTGAAGCAGGTCTCATGATTGAGTGTGAAAACTGTCACGACTGGTAAGCAGCATCCCGATCATCCTTCTCCTCTTCACTATGTCTGACCCCTTGTCTGTCTAGGTATCATGCCAAGTGCCTGAAGCTGGCTCGAGGCAAAGTCAAGGAGACCGAGAAGTTCACTTGCCCTATCTGCGACTGGCGAGTCAAGATCCCTCGCGACGCGGCCCGACCCAAGCTTGAAGATCTACAGTCGTGGCAAGACGAGATTAGCGCCCTACCCTTCCAACCCGAGGAGGAGGACCTCCTGAAAAGAATAGTCGACAAGGCTCAAGCCTTCCGCCATTTCCTCAGCCAATACACCAATGGCAATCAACTGTGCCGAACGATGGAGGAGATGCCCGAGATGCTCTTCTACTTGCGCAAAATTGAGGGCGCCGAGGTGCTTCTGGCCTACGAAACCAATGTTTTCCGACAAGAGCTGCACAAGTGGCAGGGCATCGCCCCGGAACCACCCCCAATTCTGGCACAGAGCTTGTCAACCAGGAAACCCAGGCCGACCAAGCAACAGAAGCTGATGAAAGAACTCGGCGTCGAGCGACCAGAGGACCTGCCTTCCCATCTCAGAACCAAGACCTACTCTCGCCGAAAGACGCAGGATTCATTTGCCTCTCCGTCTACAGCCACGTTGGCCAAGCACGGCGACCAACAGTCTCCTGCTGCTGGCCCATCATCGAGTGCCGGCTCCAACCATGGCCTTCCTACCTCTGACACACCGTCGGCATTGCCGCCTGACCTCTCTGCCGACACTGCACCAAGCGATCCTGGCTTTGGCTCTACCTTGGTCGGAGATCGGCCAAACGCCGCTCCTAGCTTCGCGCAAGATTATCCTCGCACCACATCCCGAGACTATACAGCTAACTCACCCTCTCCGCTCTTTAGTCCGAGCAACGAAGGTGCCGCTGGTTTCCGCGATGGCGAGACTCGCCATCAAGATCCCAGCTTTCCCCTGTTCAGGCCATCTGGCCTGGGTATCGACGGGGATGACGATATCCAGAACGGCCTCGCTGTAGGCGCTGCCGCCGGAGCTGTATTGCGCGCCAGCGACAGTCCTGCAACCGGCACCTATGGCAACATCTTCATGGAGGATGGCGCTGAACGAGAAGACGAGCCAGCCGCCAGTCTCGAACACGAGACTAATCACGCCAGCGAGGCTCTTGAGATCATAGCGAGCAATGACGATGACCATCGTGAGGAGGACGGTGCAATGGAGGCCGTCAACAAGGACTTTGACGACTTTCTCGACAGTGGCGATGATTAGCATCTTCTCTTCACGTGGGCACTGCATTGGCCGGCTAAAAGAGCTGTGATTTGTTCATTTTCGACAATCGAGTGCAGATCGGAGCGAACGGCAAGGTGTGAGGCGCATTGTGGTTCGTGCTTCACCCTACACGACCGATTGGCACCCCCCCACCACCACCTCCACATCGACTCTTTCGGTACAAGGTTCACACGTGTTGCCCATGATGCCAAGTGCTTATGATTTTCATGCTGAATGTATATCTTACACCTAATCCTTTACGAGTAGAGAGAGGTCAAGGAAGCTTTGAGTAGACTTTGTGCAAGATGCGATTATACTGTAGCTAGTGCAGCAATTTCAATATCTTGTTGTTGCGTCCAGGTTGTGAGTGAGGTGCTGTCCCTTCCGACGATTGGCATGACTGACTTACCAGTTAAGTTAGTTCAATTTCCTTTTTGGCGCAAACCAGGTGGAAACGCTTAGGGATAGAGAGGCGGAAAGGGGAAGAAGCGTCTAAATGAGTCCTCTCGACAGCTGTCGGCGCTGTCTGGAACGGGCAAGTCCAAGACTCGGCGTGCCCTAGTCCCTACGATCATTAGCACTGCTGTGGCATAAGTTAAGCCGTGCGGTTGATCTTAGTTGTGGTCCCAGGAATTTGAGTAGGGCCAACTTTAAACATAATAGCCGAAAATTGGTCACGCTTTTCGGTGGCGCAGACCCATCACAAGCGCCCATGGGCGACGTCATGGGGCCTTGTGTGGCTGTGCAGCTCGGCGTCTCACATGGGCATTTGACTTTCAGGCAGTCTTCCTTGTTTCTTTCCCACTCTTCCTTTGCGTTTTGGCCAGCTCCCTCTTGGTGATAATTCTATCCCTATCACTCAACCATTCCTACACATTTCACATCCACCATGACATTAAACGACAACCCCACTGATGCTCCCCCTTCCTACGCCGAGAGCCAAGCCACCGGCAAATCAACTGCTTCCCGTCGCTCTCAGGCCTCGCCATCGCCTCGACGAGGCACTCCAACACCCAGCAGCATTCCTGCCGCCCGCCGGCGAAGCATGGAAGACGAATTACGACCGCTGCCGGAAGGATGGATCCGGTTGTTTGATCCCAAGGAGAATCATCAGGTATGTTACTTACGTCAGCACCGGGATTAGAATAAGCAAGACCTCTTTCATGCCAACACAACACCCAGTTCTTCGTCGACACTAAAGCCAACCCGCCAAGGTCGATATGGCACCACCCCTACGACGACGAAGAGTATCTCTCTTCCATCACCTCCGAGGAGCGGGAGCGGATACAGGACGAAGAAGCCAAGCTGAGAAAGCCAATTACTCCAACCAGCAGCGATGAGAAACTTCCCTATGCACCTCCGCCATCATCACCACTTGCCTCCTCACCCGACCGCCGGTCCCAAGAGCTCCCAAACCGCGCTGGCCGCGCTGCTTCTGCCTCCGCTACTACCTCCACCGGCAAGAAAAAGACCCTCAGCGAACGATTAAAGGAAAAGGCCACCGGAATGACCAAGGAAGAGCGCCTTGCTGAGAGGCAGAAGCGCGCTGAGCAGGAACGACAGGTATTTTTCTTAACCCTCTTCGTAAACCTGGCTCAAATGCTAACCAAACATGCCTGTAGTACTACGAAGCCCACATCAAATTCCGCAACGCCCTCGCCGAAGCTTCTCGCACAGGCCAACCTGTCTTCTTCATGAAGGACCGCGATGGCCACGACGTTTTTGTTGAGCCTCCCACCTACCCCGGCTATGGTGGTCCCTATAGCGGTGGCTATGGCGGCCCCTATGGCGCCCCTTATGGTCCCAGAGCCGGACTCTTCGGTCCCGGTGGCTACGCTATCAATCCCTACGCGAATGGCGTGTACGCCAATCCGAATGCCCGATTCATCCGCCCCCAACAGCCATATGGTCGACCTTATGGTGGAGTGGGCTTGGGCTACGGCTTGCCCATTGCTGGTGGATTGTTGGCCGGTGGATTACTTGGAGCAGCGCTATTTTAAAGCCGTCAGAAATAGTTGGTCTCTCTTTTTCTTGTTTTTAACCTTCTTTCGCCATTTTGAAAACAACAACAGCCAGCGATGTATTGGGGTTTTGTTCTTTTGCTTTTGATATCTTTCTTTTCTCTTCTTCTTTCAAGGCGTTTTGCGACATGCCTATCAGTTGGGTTGGTCGGACACGCGTTTGAGGAGCATCCGTTATGCACAAACAACTTTTTGAGAATGAGGAACGAATGACACGGTAGACGGTACGGCACGGCATGGCATGGCGAACTGGCACATTATGGCATGGTATGGATTTTTTTTCTGTTTGATCATATTCAAAACGCAATCAAGCGAGTAACATTATCATTCTTATTCTCAGGATACATGCATATCTATTTATATGTACTGTCTCAGGAGCGTCGACGATACTATGATACCTATTTGAGCAAGTGATTGGGGATATGTTGTCAGTTCGTGCGTTGAGCAACCAACAAAAAGCAGGCAAAGAAGCAATGAATGATACACGCATGATAGAATGATAGAAAGAAATGGCAATCAATTAGTACTGCTAATACTTGGTCTCTATGTTTGCCTCATCTCTTTTGCTGTTTTATTATTATTTTTTGGCTGGAGGTCTTGCATATTCATAGTGCAAATGGACAGATGGAAGGACATGATATCTACAGTAGGAAAGAGTATCGAGGGTTCCGATTGCTACTCGTATTGTAAGCAATAAGTTAAACTTTTTACGATCCGGTCCTTTCGATGGGTAGTTAACTGCATTACTCCCTGGTCCAATTTCCAGGTAAATAACCTTACCCACAGCAGGACTGTAACACATACTACACAAAGCTATTCAAAGCTTCATTTTATTTCTTCAATTCGCTAAGGCGGGCCAGTCAGGGTCAGCATATGAGAAGGAAGGAGGGGTTGTGGCGGTGAATGAAGAAAAAAACAAGATCAGCTAAGGCAACCAACCAGCCAACTAACACTTGCATCTAACAGCATCCAAAACTGAACGAATGCAACAAAAAAACCTGTCCCAGTCAAGCCACGCTATGCAAGATTAAGGCAAGGTAAGAACGGATGGATCCAGGTGAGGCTGAAAGGCGGTGGAGAGTATCGTACAAAGGAACAGCCTTACCGGTAACTTACTGTCCTGCACGACCTAATCTCCACTTTCGGGGAAATTTCATCATTGTAAAGTTCAAATTCCTTTTTGGTTCTCCAAAGGGTGCCGTCAGCAGAAAAGAAGCAGGTAGATGAGGAGGACCACTATCAGCATACTGGTATTCTTCTACTGTAATAACTCTTCTAACTAACGAACGGCAACGGCGTGGGTACCGGCGATGGGTTTAGCGAGTTGTGTACAGTACCGGTAGGCTAGGTAGGCTAAAGTTTAACTCTATTTCTCCCTTTTCCCGTTTGGTGTTGTGCCATGTACCGGTAGTTCAGGATGTTGGGTTCAGTACCAATCAGCTCATCGATATTCAAATACATGCTTGACACGCGCAGGGAATACGGGATCTTGTCTGCACTCTTACAGTAGTACCGATATCGCTGACGATTGTCGTCGTCCTATTCCAGGTTGCATTGGGGCTAATCGGCTCGGCTCTGTCCCGCAAAGAACCGGTACAAAAATGGTTTCGTGACACTTTCGGCGATTGACGGCTTCATCAGAGCTGTGAGTGGATGGCTATTATCAAGGGTAAGATCGTCAACATTTTCCCTGCTTTTCTCTCACTCACATGACTACCCTGCATGTCTCAGGGGCAGGTGTGTGAGTGTGTAAGAGAAAGAGAGCTCCATGACTGTCAGCAGATGCGGTTTCAGAGCTGACAAACATTTTGCGAACCCCAACTGGCGAGATCTAGTCAGGTTGCTGATGCAGTAGATGGTGTTAGGATAGAGATCTTGGCCATCATGGAGAACTAAAGAACAGCGGCACATCAGTTGAAGGAGACGAGGGTCGTCAGGTTACAGACATGTGTAAGGAGGCCGTGGCAGATGCTCTTGCTAACCATCCTATGTTCTGGTCGATAGAAGGAATTGTGCCTGGCTTGAGGAGTCCCAGTCCCCCCGGATTGACCAGGCAAACTTCTGACAGAACTGAAAATCTGTGAGTGTCAGGGCCCAAGTCATCCTCGAAGGGCAGGGGGTCGCCGCTGGCTCCAAAAGAGTATCATGAGTGGAAATTCCCGGCGAATTATTCACCTGTGCTCAGAGAGCCAGCATGATAGCCAAATGCAGCAGGGGCTGCTGAAGCGCCCGGGCGTCAGGTCAGTAAGGGAGAAGGGGCTGTGCTGGGAGCGTGAAGGTCTCGGTCTACTCAGACCGGCGACTCGATCAGTTATGCATGATGCATTGTCCCTGCATCGAGACACGTGGAGCTGTTAAGATATTACAGCACACGACGGCCATATCGTGGAAGGGGCGAGGAGGCATCCACGACCAGATGGTTGCTATTAAAGGCGATGAGGTCTCCGCCTCGAAACAACAATCAGGTGCATATGCACACCTCCAGACCCGTGCCAGATGCAGACTCTCGTCTCTGGCAAGGCATGTCGATGAGAATCGGGTGGTTGAATGCAAACCGAGTCATCTAGCATGAAACTCCATTTCAGTCACTCTGGGCTGCCAAGACGGTCACGTCGCGCGCTCTGACGTCATTGGCCCGAAATAGACCGGAGAGCGCGTTCAGGAAGGAGTACACTAGCAAGTACCGTAACTGCCTGTTCTTCCTGGAACCGCGTCACCTAGTGCGATTATTGTTGTTATTATTTTATGTCAATAGGTGAATTTCTCTTCCTCTATCGAAGTACGCAACTTACACCTTCAACATAGATAGACAGAGCGACGAGCTGTGAGCTCTTTCGTTAACCTTGCACTTCCAAGCAACCTTAAGTTCGCGTCCTACTCCACTTGACGCGTTGCTCTGACCCCAATCCTCCCATCCAAGTCAACCGGCCAGCCCAGGGACCCAATCGTTGTCTCAGGCTGTGTTGCACTCACTTCTGATACCTGCAGTAGCTTCGCGCGCTAAGCGTTCTATCATTGCCTTGTCGACAGAGTTTCATCTCGCTCGAATGGCCTGAGCGGTGCTCTCCCAGGTTTTTCGCGTCAACGGCGACCCGCTGCCCGTGACACAGTCCTCTTTTTCTTTTCCGACAACTTCCACCCATATACCTTTCTCTTGCCGTCTGCTGAGCACCGTCGACCTCAAAGATCCGTTTGAGCGACCCAGGGGTGGTGGCAACTCAGTCTCGATCAAATAGTAACGATGACTACTCTCGCTCCCCTCTCTACGCCCACACGTCAGCCATTTGGCGTCATCACCGACAACAAGCTTCGCCAGCTCCAGAGCATTAAGAATCGACAGAATGGTAGGTGTGTCGGGTGAGAGTATGAGAGTATGAGGGCATGCTAATGGCTGATCAGCCCTAACTGGATCCTCGGCTCCGTCGTTGAAGCGTCGTGCTCCTTCTCCCGACATCTCGGACTGTGAAAATGTCGACCCTAACCTGCTGGACACGATTGACAAGCGAAAGAAAGCGGCTTTTGACAGTGACGTCTCATGCTCGAAGCCCTCTCGGTACTCGCTTGACATTGTCTCCAAACCACGCCCATCACAACCAACAGCTACACCACGCCTGGATACGTTGATGAAAACTTCCACCACGCCTGTCTCGGCGCCTCCTGCTGCAGGACGATCTCCCACGAAGCCTAATAGATATGGGGTGCTGCCACCCAAACGTAAGCTGGTTCCTCCTTCATTTGGCATCAAGGGGCCGACCATCAGCATCTCAGCTGCTCTCAACGGCACCGTTGCTGGCAAGAAGCGCAGCAAGGCTCAGACGCTTGCAGACAGCAAGCCCAAGTCGTGGTTTTTCGACATCTTCGAGGAGCCTGAACAGGTGCAGAACGATCGAATGAACGAGTGGACGCTCAGTGAAAGTGCTTCGTTCTTGGATGTGTCGGATGACGAGCGCAAGGGCAGAGAGCAGACCGACCATGGCAAGGAGAACAAGGAGAACATTGATCCTAATCAAGTGTCTGCTCCTGTGACCCGTTCGATGGCTGCTGCCAAGGCTGCAGCAGATGACCTGAAGAAAGATCTGATGACTGATGATCGCAGTCCGTTGAGTGACCTCGACCCTGTGGACTATTATGCTCCAGGCCTCGATGCTACATCTGTGGTGCTCGTCCAGGATGAGGTTGCGGAAGCCAAGGAGACAGAGTTGAGCAATCAGATTCTCAACTCTGATGCCAAGACAAGTCCTGAGCTCACCTTTGTGGCGACTTCCGAGATGGGCCCGGCCACTGACGACATTCTGGTCACAGAAGATATCGGCGCCACCATCGCAGCATTTGCCCCAGCAACATGGAATGCGACAGTTGATGGTCATCATATCCACGACCCGCCGCTGGAAAGTGGCACAGATATTGAAATCTGGGAGAGCGAGAGCGCCAAAGACGAGAACGAGAAGCATGATGGGTCCATTGACAACAGTGTTTTTGCTCTTCAGGCGGTATGATGTTGGAATATTGTTCTCTGTAGTTGTCATGCTGGTGGTTTCTTTTGAGCTTGGAAATTTTCCAGTCCAAGTCAAGGTTGGTTGATACGGTTGGAGTTTCCAGGTTATGAGGTAGTTTGGTGGTCTTAAATCGTAGTTCTCTTTTCGCCTGATTTCCCCCCAAGCTCTGCTTTCTGGGAATCTTCGCAGCTTGACTGAGTTCCCAGGACGTAGATACTGAGACCATGGTGACTGGGTTTTTTGTTTGGCAAAAAAGTGTGCGAAGTCAAAGTGCTCGTTCAGTCAGGCTGACTGTCATGCCCCTCTTCCTCTTCCTCTTCATCGTCTGCTTCATCGACATGCTGTTCAAAACCTTCACTACCACTTGCCGCCGTCCCTCGTACTTCTACTGATGGCGTTAGCACACACCCCTGTCTCCCCAGAATAAGCCGTAACTGTGACTCTGCATTTGACCATCCTCCTCCTCCTACTCCTCCTCCTGGCCCCCCTGCTGCTGCTGCTGCAATATCCGTTTCAACACGGCCAATTCCACTTCCACCTCTCCACCCCCCCCACCAATTCCAATTCGTTAGAAAAAAAGCGCGAGGCTGTTGAGGATAGTGAAGATGCTGATGCTGCTGCTGATGATAGTCGTTGGTGGTACTTTCGAAAATATCACTCTCGTCGTAGCTGTAGAGCGGATAGTGTCGGCCGCTTTCGGAGACGACGGGTGGGTCAGAGAAGATTCGGCCGCCGGCGCCTGCGGAGAGGTAGATTTCTGAGACTACGGGTTGGGTGGTGCGTGGGTGTGAGTGTGAGCGAGAGCGAGGGCGGCCTTCGGTGTGGAGTTCGTGTGGTTGAGGCGGAATGGTGATGGTTGTGGCGGTTGTAGAGGCGGTACTGCTGAGGAGGTTGTGGAATAAGGGGCGGTTGGGGTGGAAGGGTGTAGATGGTGTTGTTGTTGTTGTTAGTGGTGGTGGTGTTAGTGATGCTTGTGGTGATGCTGCTGCCGTCGTCGTCGTCGTCGTCGCCGCCGCCGCCGCGTCTTGCTCGGTCAGTATTGATATCGGGTATCTGTCTGTTGGGAATGCGGTTACTGCTAGAGAGATTAATGCTGTTGCCGCGGCTGAGCTGCCTCGTGGTGGTCGGATGGCCGAGGTCGAGAGTTCTCGAGTCATGTGCGATGTTGGTGTTGTCGTGATGGGATTACGATGTAGAGCTTGCAGTCGTTCGAGCAGGCCGTATGCGGCCGAGCCGGAATGACTGCCATCAATCAAACTGGCTTCGTCGTTGGCGATGATGACCTGATCGGCGGCAAGGTGCTCATTGCCGGCACTGGCCTCGGCAACGGCCTGCAACGGGTTTGCTCGGATTTCTCCCGTCGGGGGCAGATGGCTGTCGTGTTGGTCGGCCAAGACGAATCTGCTACGGCCAAGAATCTCGCCGATGGCGGTGAAGTCGTCCTCCACATCCTCGGAGATGGTGGCGAGGATGCTGTCGAAGCTGTACTCCTGCGGGGACGGCAGCTCGCCTTTGCTGTTCATGATGGGTCGCTGGGTTGGTGGACGCGGAGCAGGGTGGAGATGGCGTGATGCATCAGCAGAGTTGATACGGATCAGCACGGGTTGGGTGGGCAGGGTGGCTGAGCTGTGTGCTCCCACCGAGGCTGGGTGGATGTTACGGGGCAGACTGGATCTGGAGGCATTGCGGTCGTGAAAGGAGGCCAAGCCAAAGCCCAAGCCGGTGATGGGTAGATGCGACACGCTGTTGCTTCGGTCACTCCGGATGTAAGACGAGGCCGGCAAAGATCGTGCCTGGCCTCCATGCCAATGCCCATGGCTCGGGCCTGTGCCTGTGCCTGTGCCAGCGGGAGCGGCAGCAGCGGCAGACGGGGCTGGCGGAGGATTGGACAGAAAGGCCCATTGCTCAGGAAATCTGCCCGAAGACAACGTGTCGGGATGCTGGTCCATTTTGTTCCTACCTGGGCATTTAGTCTGTCGAGGCGGATGAACGCATCATCTGCCCACTCTTTTTTTGTCTTTTGCCTTCCCCGCCCACTGCCACCTGACTCTAGTTTCCTTTGAGGGGGGGTGTTCACAGTGATGGTCCAGACCAGTGCTACGCGATTTGTCAGTTTTAGGATTTTCTTTGAAGCCGCCTGCGGGTAAAGCGGGTGAGTGCGGAAGAGATAGCCTGGCCACGCTTTCTTAGGCCGTGCCTTCTACAGGATGCAGATCGGACGTGCCCTGCATTGAGTTTCTGCAGCTAGGCCAATCGATCAACGTGGCAGACGCAAAGTGGAGGGCCATTGCTGACTGTAATGTCCTTCGTGGTGCAGACTACGACAACATCACATCTTTTGACCAATTTTTCGGTTTTATATTCGCTATACTACAGTAGCTGCAAAGACTGTATCAGCAGGGACTGGGTTGCAACGTGGGCGACCACTGTTGTTGCTCGCTCATTGATTGTCAGTGCCGAGTCACCCTTGGCAGATAATCTTCAGGTCAGATGGGAAGCCAATGCCGTTAGCCAATACTGTGGTAACTCGCGTCAAGGCAGCGAAGCAGATTCATCGTCCACCCTCCATCTTGCTTCAGGGTCTTCCATCTCCGTCTTTATCCGTGAGTTCGCTTCAACCCCACTCCTTGAGTCATCTCAGAAGAAGTCCACGTCCAATTTCTACACGTTGATTTCCGTCTCAGTATTGTTTCTTCTCGGCATGCCGTCTAGAGCTGTCCACAGCCGTCTACCAGGTTGTATTCTGGCCGCACTATCCTTGCTAACATCCCCAAGCTCAAGCATACACAAACTGTGGACGGTGGCAATGTATCGAGAGTAGAATCAGTATACTTATTTTTCATTCGCAGAGGTGCTGTTCTACTTAGATTGCACGAGTAGTCTACTCCTTGCCAGTGGGAATCTTGAAAAAGATAGCTGGGGAATCCTTGGTCGCTGGACGGTCACAGCGATAGTAGCCCTTGCGGTCAAACTGAAGGACATCATCGACTTTGACGTCCCAGACGTTGCAATCAGCCAAGGCATCGGTCTGGACATCAGTGACAGGGGTGAGGAAATCCTCCCAGTGGGTCTCTTCCTCCTCGGTTAGCTTGTCCTTGTTGAGCAGGTGGTCAAAGTCGTGAAGCTGGACTCGGACAAGGTTTTGGTCGGTGGACAGCCAGGTGATCTTCTTCTTGGTAGCCTTGAAGTCACCGTCCAGGTGCAGGTCGAACTCGATGGAGGCAACATTGCCCAGCGACTTGACCCCGTCGGCCACGTCGGTGGCGTCCTTGGCAGACTCGTAGGTGATGTCCTTTACAATGGCATTGCCCCAGTTCATCAAGGTGATCTCTTCGCCCTTGTCAAATGTGCGTGCGTCTTCCTGCTCGACAATGATGTTGTCGCTGTAGACCACCTTCTTCTCGCCTAGCGCGTATTTGGCATGCCTGGGCTTCAGTTCAGAGTAGGGCGCGGGATGGGGCAGACCGTTGATCTTGCATTTCACGTGGGCATTGTCGATGGCTGTGTATCGCGATGCCTTTTCGTCAATAACCTTCTTGTTGGTGGTCCAGATGGTGTGCCAGTCCATGTTGACGACGTTCTTGCTGGGTCCTTGGCTAACCATGAAATCGCGGAGTCCTTGTATGGTCATGCCTCGGCGTCGGATACCACGCACTGTAGGCAGACGAGGATCATCCCAGCCGGAAACGTTGCCGCCGTTGACCATCTTGGTAAGTTTCCGCTTGGACATGAGCGTGCGGACGAACTGGATCTTGGAGAAGGTCCAGATGAAGGGCGAACGCAGACCCAGGGCCTTGAGCATCCACTTGTACTGGGCGTCTTGGTCGTTGTACTCAGTCGTGCGCAGGGCATGGGTGACACCCTCGAGCGAGTCAACAATGGGGCACGCGAACTGGTAGGTGGGATATGCCTTGTACTTGTCACCGGTGCGGTGATGCGGCTTTAGCTGCTTGGGACAGCGGAAGATGACGGGGTCGCGGAGCGAGGCATTGTTGTTGGCATAGGAGATCTTGGCGCGGATGCACCATCGCCGGCCCTCGTCAGTGCCCTTCTTCATCTCCTCGTAGCGCGCTAGATTGTCCTCGGCCGAGTCGTCGCGGTGGACGCTCGGCTCACGAGCCAGCCGCTGCTTGCTCATGGTCTCAGCGTCGGTGTCATCAGCATAGGCCTTACCCTCGGTGATGATTTGCACACAGTATTTGTCGATCTGTTCAAAGTAGTCGGATGTGTACGAAACGACGTCGGGCTTGATGCCGAGCAGCGCGACATCTTCGAGGATAGCGTCCTGGAACTCCTCGTTCTCCTTCTCCGTGTTTGTGTCGTCAAAGCGGAGAATCAGCTTGCCGCCCGGATACTGTTCATGGGCGAAGTAATCATTGAGCAAGGCCGCCTTGGAGTGGCCAATGTGTAGATATCCAGACGGTTCGGGCGGGAACCGAGTCACTACCGGGGCTTTGTCTGCTTCCTGCAGGTTGAGTTTGGCCACTTTGGGCGCTTTTTTCTCTTTGGGCGGCATGGTTAGCAATGCAGAGGATTACAGAACAGCGACAGCGATAACAATAAACCGGCTTAGTCGTGCTTTCCGTCCGTTCACTTTTGGCCGCTCTTGACTTGTACTTTTTACAATTTGATTATGACTGTGTTAAAACATTGGCTTAATATTACTTGGATACGGTAAGTTAGTGAGCATCGGGAAATTCCTTGGCGGCTGATCACCGCCACTTTGTTCAAAAAGTTCTGCATGGCCTTGGCGTCACCACCAGAGAAAACTGAACTTAACACCCCTTTGTTCGAATGTTTTCCCTTGCTGTCTACCATATCTTGCTGCCTGCGCTTCTCCAACTCATAACCTTTTCAACAACACTAATACCACTGGACCAACTAAGTTCATATGCTTTGTTTTAGGTCCAATGAATCCTCGTGTTTTTTCAAACACCACACGCACGCAGTCTTTCTTCGAACTGGCAAGAGAAGGATATGCTGTCGTCATCTTGAAACGCTGTTGGTTCCGCAAGATATATCTGTTCCCTCGATTGTCCCAACGCTATCGCCGCAGAAGCAGCCTCCGTCCTGGTCAGGAAGACCTTGTTGATTCCATATTTTCCGCACGTAAGGCTTATCAAATGCATTGCACTTCCTGTCAGTAGTCCATGGCATATCTACTGTTGCGTAGTCTTTGAAGACGTGTACATTCCCGAGAAGTGCGAAATCCTTCAAAGTGATATGCTCAGGATGCGAAAGGACTTTCTACACCTCCTCGGCATTCGGCGTGGATGGTAATACATTCTGTAAAAGTCAAAGAAAGCGATGGTCTCTTTCGCTTTCAGAATCCGAGCAGCAGTCAGCTAGAATCCATCCATATCGAACTAATGTGCAGACATTGCAGTTGTGGCAAGGTTGACTGAATTGTCTTCAATATGCTCGCAGGTATCGGCTTCTTTGTTGAGTAGCTGGCCATGAAGTACAAGTAGCGACTAACCCTACCTAGTGTACTCCTTGATGGATTCTGTCTACCATTCGGTGCGCCTCTTGCGCTCGGGACGTGAAATCAGCTCTTCTATTGTCCATCTGTCTGTCTGTCTAGGAGATTCTCTAAAGCTCCAGTGAAACGTGGCAGATCAGTGCCAAGACTTGAAGAGAATCCCCAGCAGCCAATCATATCACTCGATATAGTGGGTTTGACTAAACCTAAAGCAGTGATCGGGCCCTCTTTGCTCCATTTCGTCCAACACTCTTTTCCCGTCATTTCTCGACGATTTCCCTACTTACCTATACCTCACCACTTCTTATTCCTATCTAGATACTTCGGTACTGGTATGGTATCGACGAAAGGACCTTCAAGGGTTTGAATTGTGGATCGGCATCGCCATTGCTCTTATAGGAAGGCATACATCCCACCTCAAGGCTCCACAACGCTGCAAGGCTGTGTGCAGAGCCTCGCACACCCCAATTGGCTGCCAGCGCCGTATCATTGGTTGGTGCTTCTCTTATGTCTGCTCTGCTCAGTGCGTCCATTGCCGGCAACGCCACCCATCCCACCTCCCACTCTCTTTCTCGCCATGGCCACGCCGTCAATATACCGGGCGTCAACTCGTGTCTTGCTGCCTCCCCCGCACACAGCATTTACTGCCCACCTGCCCATCCGCCCCTTTTCCACCTCGACTACCCTTGCTGCAGCCAAGATCAACAAGGCCAAGGCACAACAGGAGAAGCTCAAGAAACGACGCAAGCGCAACCCCTTCTTCAAGACGTATAACCTCGACGACATGCAGCAGTTTTCGCTGTGTGACGCGGTGCGGTACCTCAGAGCGATCGAAATGAGCAAATCGCCCACGTCTGCCAAATACGAAGTTCACGTCAAATTCCGCACACGGAAGAACGGCCCAGTCATCCGCCAGAACCAGATGCAGCTACCGTATCCAGTGAAAACAGACGTCAAGTTCTGCTATATCTGCCCGGATGACAGCAAAGCGGCGAGTGATGCCCGGGAGGCGGGAGCGTCGTATGTTGGCGAAGAACAGGTCATTCAGCAGATCAAGGCCGGCAGCATCAGCTTCGACCGGTGCTTTGCACATCCCGCCAGCATGCAGAGATTAGCCAAGGAGGGCGTGCCGCGGATCCTGGGTCCCAAAGGCTTGATGCCGAATCCCAAGAACGGCACGATCACAGAACACCCCAAGGCCCTATTTCGCGAGTTGATTGGTGGAGCACTGTACAAAGAGAAGTTTGGGGTGGTTAGGATGGCCATTGGCCAGCTTGCGTTCACGCCCGAGATGCTGAGGGATAATCTGAAGGCGGCCCTCGACCGGCTGAAGTCGGATGCGGCCAGCCTGCCGGACGAGGCTGTCAAGGCGGTAGACGAAGTGGTGCTCAGCTCGACCAATGGGCCTGGCTTCTCCTTAAATGGCACCTTCAGGAGCCCAACAAGCCTGCCCACGGCCCAACTTACGGGATAGTCGATGTCCAGGCTGGGACGCCGTATTCAAAGCTGTATTGTAGTATTGTAGTAGATACATCTCAGCCAAGTGATCAAGCTTCCATCTCCCTTCTCAGCCCCTGCAGTCGCTGCCTCTCCTTGGCGTTAGATCGTGATCTCATCTCGGTATCAATGTCCCGTAGGATCGTGTCGTTGACACGCTTCAGCCGCGGCTGCTCCGCCACCAGAAAGGGGTGGTGAGGATCACAGTTGCCGAGCAGATGCTTGATGCACAGCCACTGCTCGACCCGTCTGGCCAGCGGTCGCGGCGGCCTGTCGTCTTCCTCTCCCACCACGCTTTCGTTTTCACCATCCGGGTCGTCGACATCGACATCATCATCGTCATCGTCATCTAAATTCAAGTCCCCCACATCCAAATCTTCCCGAGTCCATTCCTCTCCCCACTTGGCGGCACTCTTCTTATTCGCTCTTCCACCACCAGTACCACTAGCCCGACGCTCCTCCTCACGCAGCTTGTCGACGTTGACAATCCCCATGCCCAGCTCCAGCTCACCCAACCGTCTCTCGGCATCCAGCAGCCTCCTGCCCACATTCGCCTCCCGGATGACGTCACGCTTCAGCTGCATCACCTCGGCCATGCGCTTCCTCTCGCCAACAACACGCTCCTTCAGCACCCCCAGCTCCCTCTCCACCCCCATCAGCCCCACCCTCACCTCCTCCACCTTCTCCTCCCCACCGCTCAAACTGTCCCCCAGCCCCAGGAACTCCTCATAATGGTCGTTGACCAAATCTACCAGTTCCGTCTGGATGGTTGCGCTCAGCTGCCGCAGCTCTGCTTGCAGGTCGTCCAGGGTTTGGAAGCGCGATGTTAAGTTGGCCAGGAAGTCCGCTGGGTCGAAGTCCGGAGTCAGGAAGGCGGCGCGGGACAGCGGTTTTGGGAAGGGGAGGCTGGTGTCGTCATCGTCATCATCGTCGTCAAAGTCGGAGGCGTCCGAATCATAGTCGTTGTTGATGTATAAACGAGAGGACATGGTGGGATATCTGATGTCTGATATTATTGGAACCGAGTGTTTTGAAACTAGTGATTAATAAGGAGTTAACAAGTTAATAGAGGAATCTGCACCAATAAGAATAAGGTTTGGCTTGGCTGCCCTCGCTACCTGCCCTCGCTACCTGCCCTAACTAGGGCAGCCTAAAATAGACGGAGTACATCACGGCCTGCGTCAGAAAACAGGCGTCTCTCCTTCTCTCCCTTGCGACTATTGTAGGTTCCAAGGAGTTGAGGTTTTCGAATCCGATTTTCGCAATAAGATCGCGCTGTCCAAGGCAGACTCAAGGCTTCTTGGTCACACACGGTGGTTGATGTTCTCCATACGGGGAGAGATCGAGCCGGACACTAAGGTCTTACATAGTGCTTTGTCCATCCCGCTGGTACCTGAAGCTAGGACAAAATCATCTATTATACCCAGACGCACATGAATCCTTTTGAACGGAGCTGTTTCAGGGTTCTCTATTAACGGCGTACGGTGTATAATGCTTAAGGACGGTGAACGAACAAGACAGAAAGTTTCCCCGTCCGCATCATCAGCACCTCAGGCAAGAGGAAATGAGGTCGAGTTTTAATTTCTTCGTTTCCTATTCATGTTGCCATAAAGCTGCGTCCTGGTTGAACTGTCTACAACCTATTTTCTCCTTTAAACACAAGCATCCGTTGCCCATTCTTAACTAAAATCTAAGTTGTCGGTAATCCTGTCTAAACTTTTTCCAACATGCCATCCATTCCGCTTTCCAAAGCCCAGGTATGAAACTCTTGTTGAGATGCGTTGCATTTCTAATTATGTGGTAGATTGACTTGGATTTGGTAGGCTGCGGAGAGGCGATGATCAATTGGCCAGACGTCGGTGGAGATATTCAAAGATGTGGTCTCGACGCGCAAAGCAATCAGCCTTTCAAAGTCGCATTGACCTTGGAGGATTTCTCAAATGATTGGATATTGATTTCGTGGCCTGACCAAAACCATACAGAACGCTACCTCCAGGAGCAGCAATCAACTATTGCTGGTCGTCTTTTGCGACTTGCGGCATTGCACGATTGGAGAGCTGAGAAGTGCGGGGATTTTCAAGTCAACCTTGGGTGTTGAACGCACATGCCAAGACCACTCAGCACGTGACCCGGTGCGGCCCGTCTATAGCGATATCACCGTCGCTC
>QQXO01000226.1:0-36863 GCA_003709845.1 Chaetothyriales sp. CBS 134916 | reverse complement strand
GATAATCGAACGTCAGTCTGGGCGTCGATCCGGGAGTCGCTCCGGGAGTTGATCCGGGCGTCAATTCGGGCGTCAATTCGGGCGTCGATTCGGGCGTTGATTCGGGCGTCAATCTGATGAGGGAGTGATATGAAGAAATGATTGTTTGATATCGGGGCAGATGTCGAGGTATATCAAATGAGAATAGAGTTTATGGTCACGTGAGACCTGCTTTCTTGGCTGTGTGTTGGAGATTGTCTTGGCAGAGGGGATTTAATCCTGGACCTCTGATTGGCTGTTTCCAACAACTACTGTATTCAAACTCCGACTCTCTATACAACTGGTTCAACATCACCTTGGTGCTTCTCATGGGCCAACACGCAGTTCCCACAGTCATCTCCGTCAACGGTCGCGGCGCCCACCGCGGTCGCCTGAATATCTACCCTTGTAAGAGTAGTCCTGAACACGGTTGACAACTTCAGCCGGTAAGCGTCTGTAATGTAGTATTCAGTGTTCGCAATCACCCACCCCACCTCACCCAAAGGGTCCGGGTTGGGTGGGTGAACAACTTGAGAGCTTTGGGTGAGGTAGGTGATCTAGGTGATCATCTGGTGATCACCGGGTGAACAGCGGTCTATTTCAATACGGATTCTAAGTCCCCTATCATGACATGATACCAGCACTCTCCCAAGCCCTCAACAACTCTGCAGCCTTAACCACATCCTCTTTCAGCCGATTTCGCTGAGGGGAGAGCATTAATTTACTACTACTAAATATATGTTCATACTCTACGGATATAGCTGGTATAGACTGCACATTAAACGCTATCACTTGAAGATCACCCTCTCTCTGGTTTTTCTATCACTCTTAAATACTGACAACAAATAGTTCGGGAGGTAACAAGCAATATCAGTTATACTCGTCCTCTGTTGAAGACTTAGGCCCCTGGAACACAATATTTATGAATTTATCTAATAGATCCTGCTTAGGTATTGTTAATAATTGCTCTACTTTGACTTATACCTGCTTTCCCTTATATATAGACCAGAACTCTCTCATAATTCAGTAAGCCTTAATAATCTAATCTGGCTTATATAACTACTTCTCCTCAAAGTATAACTACTTCAGCTAGGGATTCAGCACCACTCCGGCCATATAAATTAGTGATATATCAGTAAGGCTGTAGTAGTTATTCAGTTTATACTATATATTGTTCAGAGAGTAATAGATATACCTATTTAGGTGCTTATACTCTAGCTTTGCCTGTTCAATGTAGTCTAGCAGGAAATCTATAGATAGAAGTGTCTCCTATATAGCTCCTTAGCTACCTTCAACTATACAACCCTCTATTCTTGATATTAATTTCTTAAATAGTTCTAGTAAGGAAAGAATTCAAGCTAATATATCCTAATTATCCTCAGTAAGTTGATCTTCCTGGAGATTCTTGTTGTCCTTCTGTTTGCTTATCAGGTACTGAGTCATAAATAAGTCAATAGTGTCTTTGACTTATAAAGCTTAGTAGATCATATTATAGGTTAAGTTCTACTGTGTAATATTATCTTCTATAACCTACAGGAGTAGAGATACTATGCTGGTATCACCTACTTCTATACAAAGCTAGTGCTAGACCTTCAAGAACTCTTCTATCTGTTGAGGTGATTTTCGGATAAATATAACAATATTATATAGCTTCCCTATTGATCCCTTCTTACACCAAGCTTTGAGCTCTATAATCTTATTATCTAAATCCTGTCGCCTTCTTGACTCAATCTTAAAAGCGTCAATATCTTTGCTAAAAAGGAAGGCTCTAACCACTAGGTTGATAATATAACCAAAGCAGTGAAGGCGACACCTAAATAGATAACCTAATAAGACCGGTAAGTTAAGATAGTTTGAAAGACTTTTGATATATATATCGTTACTTTCAGTGTTATCTAAGACAAAGTACCTGATTTAGTTCTTAATCCAGAATAAGTGAATAATCTCCAAAACCACTATACTTATATTCTCTCCGCTGTATACTCTATTTACCCACTATAGTCCTAGCAGTATTATCTAGAGATACTTCTCTTTGCTTATCTAATATATTATGACCCCTAGAAGGGTAAGTGAATTCAGTGATATCTATAGGTTAAAGCTGAGATAGATTTGTCCTTCGCTCTCGGCGAGCTACTCTAGTACTTGCTCCTTGTATTTCTTAAATTCTTTTAGTACCCAATCCTATATAGTGTTACCGGACTTAGGTAGGAAGTTACTACTGTCTAGTACTGTGTCTATATATACCATCATTTACTGGAAGTGTTTGCTTTCAACTTATGAGAAGCTAATATATATATATATAATCTACTTTAATAATAAGCTTCAGAAGGTCAAGACATCTATCTATTGCCGCAATAACAATCCTATTGCTGCGAAAGGATATAGTGGTTTTGTGTCCCTGCTGTATCGCGATAGCAGCCTATTCTCATTAATCCAGTGCTTCAATTTGATATGAGCGGCCACCTTGTCCGTTCCTGATGCCCTGTACTTCTGAGGATAAGTATTATATTTCTACTAGTCTTTACTATCTTTTCGCGTAATAATCTTGATACTATATATCTATATCTATGACTCCTTACTACTTTAGCGTTTCCTCGGTGGTCCTAAAATCTATCCGGGACTAGATTCACGATTACTCGGTAAGTCACTTTGTTGACTGAACTTAGATAACTTCTGTGGAAGGAGAGTAATATTGTTATCTTGTGAGAAGGAGCTATCTTCCTCTATTATTGAAGTAGAAGCAGAAAGACTAGTAATTAAATCTATTATGGTCAGATATCTATATAGGATATACTGACTATAGTCACAAGATATGATAATTAAACAATTGAAAAATAGGCTGCCCGGCGGAGCAGAGTACGTTGAGTTAGGGGAATCAGCCCTTGAACCTAGTATCGAAATCTAGTGCGCGGTATCTGTCAGGGTTTGTGATAGGATGTATTGCACTATCAACAGTGACGTCTAAGTACAAGAAGGTTTTCTTGAAGAGAGACCTTCAAGGGAGAATACAGCCATTATATATACTCCCTCCTTCCTTGTCCCTATCTTGATATATATCCCTCTTCTACTCGAATCTAGACATATATCCTCATGTTATTCAGTTCTGGATATATATCCTTCATTCTCAGTACAGGGTATCCACTGTCGTTAGTTAGTGAGGAATTTACAGGACACTTAGTGACAAGTATTTTCATAATAAGGGAATTATCTTGGCGTAGTGTTGTATAGGTTCCTATTGGTTAGCCTCTGTTGCTTATTGTGGAAGGTTTGCCGGTGGTGGTCTTGTCGATTTACTGAATCATTAGGATCGGTAAATAATCTGTTATTAGTGCACCCTGTCTTATTGTCATTGGCGACTACTAAGACCCTTAAGTATACGTAGCCCTTAATATCACCCCCTCTTCTCCTCTTCGGTGGAGGTAAGTTTCTAGTGCCTCAGTGTTTTCTATGTTTTCTGTAGGCTACCAGTCTGGTTCAGCATACCCTTCCTATTTAACGAGGTATTCTAGTTGTTTTCGCTTTCTTCTTGTATATACTGTCTGTTCATCCAGGATTACCTCAACACAATACTCCTCTTCGCCATCAACCAGGATTGGTTCTGGCTAGGAGTTATCCTGGTTTTGGCTGAGGAATAGGTCTATTAATACTGGTTGTAGTAGGTCTATATTGAAGATATTATGGATTCCTCCAGGTACATCTAGGCGGTAGCTGTGGGGTCTAATCACTTCAGTTACTGTGTATTTAGACGCTCTTAAGCTTAGCTTTTTGCTTGGTTATGCTGTCCTGATATTCCTGAGATCTAGCTAGACTTTATCACCTACTTTGTATACAGGTGAGGCCTTCTAGTGCTTATCTACCTGTTGCTCCTGTTCCTGTTATACTCTAGCCATTGTGATCTAGGCCTATTCTACTATCTCTTAGATTTTGGTAATAATCCTATCTCCCTTTTCCGCTGATATTCTTGGTGATGGCCCTTCTTCAGGTAGGTCATTAAACAGCTTGAATAGTTCTAGGTAGTAACTATATGACAGGAAGAAGGGTAAGAGGCCTGTGGTAGCTAACTCTCTCCTGTTGAGGACTAGTTGTATTATTAGTAATATCTCGGCCTAGTTGTCCTGTTTGAAGTTAACCTATTGGCGCAGTAATACTTTGACTTCCGAGTTTGCTCGCTCAGTCTATCTATCTATCTCTGGGTAGTATACTATCAAGAGTTACTGTTTAATACCTAGTTATTAATATACTCGCCTCTAGAGGGCACTAACAAATTAGGGCCCTCGGTCTGAGATGATTACCGCCGGTAGACCGTGGAAGTAGTAGAAGGCTTAGATAAACAGGTTGGCGATATAGTCGATGTCTAGGGACCGGTAAGGCTCTAGTATAAGGCCTTTCCCTAGCCAATCTATAATCACCAAGATATTACTGTTCCCTTAGCTATTTAGTAGGGGTCCTATGAAGTCTATTGCTATCTCCCTCCACTATTAGAGTAGTACTGGTAGTGGATAGAGTAGGCCTTGTTTACGGTCCCTCCAGACTTTGACCCTACCGTAGACATTGTAATTACGGACAAATTGTCAAATATCCTTTTCTATATTGGGCCAGAAGAAGTATTGTCTCATGATACCTGTTATCCTATTCTTCCCTGGGTATCCTGTAACTATGGAATCATAGGTTTCCTGCATCAACACTGTTTTCAGGGGTTCATGGTCTAGTACCTATCTTCTGTTCCTGAAGAGTAAGGATCTATCCTGGGTAATTCGGTAGTCTATGATTAATACCCTTACTTATGCTTGGAGGTCTATTAGAAAGGTTTGTTTACCTTCTTGGACTAAGTCTACTAGGCCTTCAAAGATCTGGTCTGCTTACTTCCCTGCCTTCTAAAGTTCCCGCAGGGTCTCTTCTGTTGGTGATAGTTCTGGGTCTGCTGCCGGGAGATCTGCGATAGGTATTGTATCTCGCTCTATACGATAGCTATCATAGATCTCCCCGCCTAGGCTATTCCTTACCTGGATACTCTGATCTATGATGTATATTGCCCAGGGGCTTGATCCGCAATATATGTCGGGGATCGGGCCCCCCTCTACTTCTCTTGTCCTAGGCCTTAACTTCATTGTGTTTACCTGGATCATTCCTTTTGGGATAAGCCTAGCAGTATATAGTTAGAGTCGATTATCCTCTTATGATACTGATAAATCCTGTTCTTATCGGGAGAGTATATCTGGCTTCTGTCCTTAGGAGACTGGTCTATACTTGATTACCAGTACAAACTTACTCAGGATCAGCTGCCAATATATCTGTTATTCAGAGAGCTTTTGAATCCTGGTAAAGTACTCAAGGTTCTTATGATCTATAAGGATAGTGAACTATCCTATACTCTTTAACTCAGCTTCCTATTCTACCAGGTATTTAATAATAGCCAGTATCTCTTTATTATGAATTTTGTAGTTATACTCGGCTAGGCTGTTTTTCTTAGAGAAGAATACCACTGGGCGGAGGACTTTTTCTATATATTGGGATATAATCCCACCAGTATAGTATCCTAATATATCTGTTTCTAGTACTATCTCTCTATCTAGGTTAAACTAGGCAAGTACCAGTACTTTTATAAAGGCCTCTTTCAGGAACTTAAATACCTCCCCAGCCTCAGGGGTCCAGATGAAGGGTGTGTCCTTTTTAGTTAGGGCGTATAGTGGTATTATAAGCTTTGTATAGTCCTTTATGAATTATTGGTAGAAGTTCGCAAAGCCTAGGAAGCTCATAACTCCTTTTATGCTCTTTAGGGCCTGCTAGTCTTTGATTACTTCTATTTTCTTTGGATCTATACTTAACCTATGTTCTGTATTAATAATGAAGCCTAGGTATTTAGTGGACTTAACTTTAAACTTATATTTATCAATATCAAGTTATAGACCTACCTTTTCTAATTTTTCCAACACCAGTCTAGTATACTCCCTATACTGCTTCTGGCTCCTATCTATAAATATCAAAATATTGTCTATATAGGCCGAGACAAAGTCGTCTAGGTATTCCTATAGGGTACTATTAATATATTATTAGAAGGTACTTAGTATATTTACTAACCTAAAAGGTGTCACTAGCTACTCAAATAGGCCAAAGCGTATTCTAAATACAGTAAGCTATTTGTCTTCTTCAGCAATACGAATTTTGTGGAATATAGCTGTAATATCAAGTTTAGTGAACCACTTTACTTTGCTTATCTAGTTAAGGGTTTCTTAGATCAGTGGAAGGGGATAGCGGTCCTTCCGGGTGAGCTTGTTAAGGGCCCGGTAGTTGTAGCAGAAGTATAGTCCTCCTCCTAGCTTTCAGATAAATAGTACTAGGGCTATAGCTAGTAAGTTACTAACTCTGATAAAGTTCTTATCTAGTAACTTAATTAGTATCTTCCTTAGAACCAACAGTTTGTCTCGGGATATATTGTAGAGTGGTCCCCAGGGGGCCCTAGGAGTCTATCTATTAGAGTCCTTTTCTAGCTTGATCTAGTGGTTAATTCCTGGTTGATAAGGAGATAGTTTGTTAGCCTCTTATTTACTAAAGAGTCAGGCAAACTTCTCGTGTACCCAAGGGGGTAGCTTCTATTTTGGGTCTATTAGTACTTTTTCCTAGAGGGCTTTGTTAATATCAGCTAGGCTCACTATAAAGATAGCTGTTTAGTTCCTCTTCTTCTTCTGGTAGCTTACTAGGAATACAGTAGCTCTAACTAATCAGTGATTATACTGATATTTTCCTTCTTCATAGACTACTATCCCAGTATCCTTGAAGGTTAGTATGTCAGCTCCTGTATCCTGGATAGTATTATTATATTCTAGTCATGATTATCTAAGGATAATAGAATACTCTTCAATTCAGGGCACTATATAGAGGAACACTCTTTCGTTCACTCTTCTACCTATATCTAGTTTGAGGTAGGTAGCTTTAGTTATATGATTTACAGAAACTTGTTCTATAGATTATAGTCCTCTGGGGGTATAAGGGATATACAGAAGACAGAGGTAGTTAGTAGTATAAGAGTCAATCATTCTATAATAAAGATATCCCCTATTGATCAGAACTAATATTAAGTTTATATCATTAATAATAATAGATACTTTGAATAGTTGATTATCTATATAGTCCCTCTCAAACTTATTGAATTCCTTCTTTATTTACCTCCTGTCTTGAGCGGGCTCCTGCCTGCGATTTCTGGCAGGAGCTACTTGTTTTCTGAGTCACTTATCCCTTCTTCTTCCGCTGGTATATCTCCTTAGTGTAGTCAGACTGTATTAGCTTATTAGGGTCTAACTAGAGGGCTAAGGTTATACTTCCAGGATAGGTGTCCTGGTTGGTCATAGCGGATACAGTGCTTCTTCTTCCTATATCGTTCAAATTCTTCTCGGCTAAGCTATTTTGCTCTCTTTGGGGCCACCGAGTTAGCTATTGTTGTTAGCTGCTAGTCTATCTAGTCAGCTGTGTTGTCTTTTAGAGGGTTATTTTTTCTTCTAGTCTAAGGGGCTTAGTTCCTGGCCCTATCCTTCTTTTGTAGGGCCTTAAGGTTATTACTGATACCTTATAGGAATTTATAGTATTCTTAGTAGTTATCTAGTGTCTTAGTAGCTATAATAGCAGTCTAGAGAGACAGCAAGAGGCTATTACTCAGGAAGGTAATTTTTACTGTGTCAGTCTAGTCAATATCTCCAGTATCTAGGAGGGTTCAATCAAATTCGGTAAGGAAGTTATAAAAAGGGCGGCTACCTTGCTTTATCTAGGCCAGTTTGTTGGTAGCCTGTTTGGTAGCCTCGGTGTTGTTGTATATAGCCTTCAGCTGCTTAATTAACTTATTGATAGTTATTTCTGGTTTCTTATCTACTGAGCTTACCTAAGAGCTAACCTGTTCTAAGGCACTGTCTCGGAGACAACTATATATATATCAGAAGTATACTAATTCTGTTTTATGTTGTTTATTAATAGAGAGTTTTGCCTTGACCTAGGTTAACCAGGGTTTGAATTCAGACCTCTTTCCTTTGAACTCTTAGAGCTCAGGGATTTTGGCCTTTGGTGGTTTAGGGCTTTTTGTTGTTACTAGAGCTGCTAGTGATTAGTGTAGTTGTTGCTCTAGCTGGTTGATCTGATCTTATTGTTGATAGAGTTGGCGGTAGAGGTCCCTAACTATCTCTGCTGTTGTCTAGTTGTCTTCTATTAGGGTATCTATATTGGAGTCTGTTATAATAGCTCTAGGACTTCCAGGGTATTTATTAAAAGAGTTTCCTGGCTCAATAACCAATGATATAGGAAGAAAACCTAATATCAGGGTTTATGATAGGATGTATTGTACTATCAACAGTGATATCTAAGTACAAGAAGGTTTTCTTGAAGAGAGACCTTCAAGGGAGAATACAGCCATTATATATACTCCCTCCTTCCTTATCCCTATCTTGATATATATCCCTCTTCTGCTTGAATCTAGACATATATCCTCATGTTATTTAGTTCTGGACACGTATCCTTCATTCTCAGTACAGGGTATCTACTGTTGTTAGTCAGTGAGGAATTTGCGGGACACTTAGTGATGAGTATTTTTATAATGAGGGAATTATCTTGGTGTAGTGTTGCATAGGTTCCCATTGGTTGGCCTCTGTTGCTCATCGTGGAAGGTTTGCCGGTGGTGGTCTTGTTGATTTACTGAATCATTAGGATCGGTAAATGATCCGTTGTTAGTGCACCCTGTCTTGTTGTCGCTGGCGACTGCCAAGACCCTTAAGTGTGCGCAGCCCTTAACAGTATCTGTTTTACAGCTTGAGTCTATGGCGGGGACGCGCTCCTGTCAATATATACATGAAAACGTGTATGTGTAGCGAAAAAGTCAATAAGTTTCAGGGTGTGCTCACACGGTGTGTGAGATCCAATTGATTGACTGCAACGAGCCATCGTATTTTCATCTCACCCCATTTCACCTATTCACCGGGTGAGAGGTTTCGGGTTGGGTGGGTGAACATCATTCCAAGGCTTGGGTTGGGTGGGTGAATGGGTCTCACCCACCCAACCCGGTGGGTGAGGGTGAGGTGATTGAGAACACTGGTAGTATTAGCACGCTTTCGGACCCCTGTGTTGCATCTGAGTGCTTTCTTACCTTTGCAATGCCCTGCGGGCCTGCTCGTTCTGTATCTCCCTCTGCAAGTCGTCTCTAGACCTTTGCCACCTCTGCCGGGCCGTGTCTACGCTTCTCCGCTGACCAGGGAGACCTTGGTCAATACGGGCAAGCTCATCAGCCAACTTTTGACCTATTTAAATGTGAGCCAGGAAAGGCAAAGCCAGATAGGGTCCGGAAATGTTCAAGTCTTACGGGTTCTCGCCCTAGCCTGAGAATTGCCATCCCTGCGTTCTCTGTCGAGCCGATCTGCCACTTCCCTTCTACTTTCTTGCATCTGGTTGAGGCGCCGAACTTCTCGATCATACTCATTGCGCGCTCTTTCGCCAATTGCGCGGATACGGTGGCATCTGCGCTCAAACTCCCGTCGAGCAGAATCAGACATATTGGATGAAGGAAAGAATATATGCAGATGACAGATATTTGGCAGAGCGATGTGGCAAGGAATCGTAATTGCTTTGCAGTTGCGTCTCACTGAGGGGACTTTGCCATCCAAGGGGATTGGGTCTTGGGATGAGGTGGGCATCTTGAACAGCGGGAAACGGTACTCTAGATATAACTTCAGAAATTCCATGACTTAGGTCGAGCCAGGGCTGCCCAGCGTTGACAAGTGTGCTATACTTGGGTGTGGGCCTGAGACCGCCAAACTGCATCCAGAACAGAGATATGTCGAGTATCATCAGCGCCTAAACACTAACCTGGGAGCGGTGCTCATTTCCAATGACTGTGTCTGTAAATCCATGTTCCTGGGATTTACGGCGCCTAATGAATTTGAATGTGTGGCACATATGTCTCAAGCGGGCGGCCTGGGTCATAAAGGTGGCCTTCGAGGTTTCGATTGACACCCAGAGTATCGCCTCTGCGGTGTCGGTTGTTTCGTCTTCCATGCGTTGCTGATATTTAGGACTTTAGCAGCTGAGACTCCAAGCGGTTATGCCCGAGACCTGTGATGTTAGAGTTGTCGAGTGTACGAAGCCTCGCAAACACTCAGCAATAGGCTGCGGCATGCACAATCGTTTTGTTCCGTGTCTGGCGTGGCGGGAGCACCTCGGCGCGTATCTGATTGCTCCCCATCTCTTGGAATTAGCCAATCAGAAGACCAAGATTAGGTCGGCCTCTGATCTCTCGGCTGATCAATCATCAAAACTCTCGCCTGCAGCCTCGCACCAGCCAAAATCAACCCCGTGATTGTTGTGTAAGTTACTTGTACGAGACACCGATTCCATGTCCCCCAAAGTCCCGACCCTTGATCACGTAGCTGCTGAATATACGTGCCAAGTCTATCCTTCGCTAGATGTATCCCAAAAGTTGTCCAGCGGTAGTACAGACCAAGGCGGAAATGCGGCACTGCATCGACATTAAACCAATTCTTTGCTCAATATTGCCAATTTTACCTTTCATAGGGAGACTTCTCCGTGAAAGCACTGTTGGGACTTGGTTGTGGTCGAAGGTGCAGTTTAGGAATACCGCACTGATCACCTGATTTCGCATGGAACATTCTGGCAAAATAGGTGCCACGTGGATATCTACAGGCCTGGTCGGACTTTGCATGGGTATGAGTTTGCCTCTCGGACGGATGACTATTGCACCAAGTGCTAACTTGTAGAATAGTCAGTCCGAGACTGGGAGCGGAGGGGTGACGGTGTTGGGATATTAGCAAGGAGTTCTCCATGTATCTGCGACCTGGAGCCTGAGGGATTTGGCAAAATTGTCCACTTGGGAGATTGTGGCTCCTTGTCACTCCCAGGCAAAGCCACGCTGCTTTTCAGAAGGTATGCAGTCTTATTGGATGAACCCTGCGCCCTTGCGGGTAGATCAGTAAAGCCAATCATAGCTTGAGGTCCACTAGGGTGAGCAAGGGGGAATGTTGCATCGTAGACTCCAAGGCGCTAGAGACTCGGACCCACGACCCGGTGAGTCACAGGTGGGACATCACCCAGCTAGCGTGAGCCGGGGGTGAGCATAGGACGGCATCACCCTCTTCCCAAAGGGAGGTGAACTCGATGTTGATTTACCTCGTCTTGGCTAAATCCACGATGTCTTTGCCGAGTATGAGGAGACCTTCAGCTTATCTAAGTCTAAGCGAAAGGCGGCCTGTTCAACTCTGCGTGATTGCCTAGAGAGTGAGACCACAGCAGACTCTATCACACGTGGCGTCATTCAGGGAGAGCCTCGGGTGGCTGCGGACGACGGCGTCAGGGACGTTGAGCAGGCTGCAGAAGCCGCAGGTGATAATGCTGCCCGCCTTTCGGAGAGAGGTAGTGAGGACGGGCCTACTTCCCAGACCGGACAGGAAATCGATGGACAAGAGACAGAGACTATAGAGGTTAAGTCACATGGTGTGCACACACTGGCTGGCGACTACCACTCAGGTAAGGTCTATCCCGGCACTGTTGAACCTCGTTCCTGATTCAAACACGCGAGATCACAGGAAACATCAGTACCTTTCTACAACATTCACTACCATCGCCTCCCATGACGGTAGAAGAGACCATCAGATCTGATGCTGGCACTGTCATCCAAGGAACACAAACTCGAAAACGGTCTTGGTCGTCTCCCCAGTCCACAGCTTGTTGCGACAAGGAGATTCCTCAAAAGCGGCCTCGACGTTTAACGAAGGAGACGTGGAAGGCTAGAGAGGCCAGGGAGGCACGGGATTCCCAGCGGTGTCATACATCATCAGGTTCATCCCGCCCAAAACAGGCTCACATAGTCTACCCCCATCACGGTGTTGGTGAAGCTGACAGCAGGGTGGCAGACATCGAGGATATATATCTAGGCGAGGATAGTTCCGTTCAGTGCGTTGTCATATAGAAGTCATCGTTGATATCGATCGAGAACATTATTAACAAAGAACTACGGCGACAATACAAGGAACTGTTCGGGAAGAGGTATGGTCACCGGGAGCTTCAGGTGAGGGTTGTGAGCAAGCGAATACGCAAGAGATAGACTAGGAAGGAGTAGAGACATTTCGACCCATACTTGCTAAAAACACACCATCTCTCGTTCATTGACTCTATTTATAACAGTGAAATAACATATCCAAAACAGATATTGCCACTCTACAGGATTTTCTCTCCAATTCACTCCTTTGCTCTTCGTTCGGGGTTTGATCATCTTTTAAGGAGAGCGACTTGCTTAACACTTCTAGCTCAGTATGCTCGATTCCGAAACAGTGGGCCATAGTCGCCGAGCCCGCTTGGATGGTAGTCCCGCTGTCGATTTTGCGCAAATACTTGTCTTTTTTAGTCGAGCACCTCGGAATAGTTTTCTGGTAGCCTTTGGCTGCGAAGTCGCTCTCCCCCATGATATTGTCGTCATCACATTCAATAGTTTGAACCAGGAGAACGAAGTCGTACACATAGTACATAGGTGTAGTGGCTGCTGTGATCACATATCCGTCGATCGCTTGGAAACAACAAACTATATTTTCTTTGTTTCCAGTAGTTGCAACAGACGATCCAGCTGCGCTTGAAGGGCGGACTCCCGCTTATTGCTGTCATCTCGTTGTTTTGCCAATTGATCTTGATACTTTGCTAATTGGTCTTGATGCTTTGCTTCAAGGGACAACTCGCGCCTTTTGCTGTCATCTTTTTGTTCTTCTAATTGCCTCTCAAGTCCGGCTAACTGCCTCTCAAGCCTAGCTAATTGTTTTCAAAGTTCTCCACTGACACCACTATTTCGGGGCTTTTTGAAAACACCATCGCCAACCTGCGCGTCCTGCCCAATTTCATCCATACAGGGGGCTGATTGAAATTGCGCTTCCGCTGGGTCGGGCAGGAGGGCAATTACTTCTTTGATTCGCTTGAGATGGCGCTGAGAGAACTTCAGGCACGCATTGTAAAAGAAATCGTATGGTTTCCACCGATCTTTACCCCCGTCGTTACTCAAGAACACTTAGCCAATATTTGTCCGATACTTCGTCGTAGTGATTTTTAGCAGCTGCTGGCGGACTGTATCATCCAGCTCCTGAGTGTTGATCACCACATGGTGGGCATACATCCTCACTGTGTCATTGTCGTAAGACATCGACAGCCCAAGAGCTTTGCCATTGAGTCTTTCTGAGCGGCCCGCTCGCCGGAAGAGATTGATGACGCCCTCAAGAGCAATACTCATACTGTAGACATTTTGTTGATCGGCGATTTCGAGAGGTTATCTGTCACATTTGGCTTCGCGCGTTATGAACGGGAAGAACATATTATCACGGGCCATGTACTTAGAGGGTAGCCCAATAGTAATACCTAACTTCCGAAGCTCTTCCCGCGAGAAGTTGTCCCACTTGAAGGCTATCGTACAATCCGGTTGCGGGCATTTCCTGTAAGACAGGAAAATGGCGCGTAGCCAGTTGTCATATCCTTCGATGAGACCTTTAAATTCGTTATATCCGCGAAGTGCTAAAAGCTCTGGTGCAGGAAAAAGGTGTGAATATATATTCTTCACAAGCCATTCTTCAGACTTGTTCTAAGTTAATTCGGAGAATGATAAGAAGACAGCTTTATCAAGCATCGTGTCCGGTGGGTGGGGGGCGCTAGTAGAGAGCAGCTTCTGACAAAACTCCAGTTCGTCTTAGTCAAGGCTGCTTACGGAATCGCGTATATGAATTCTATGTTGCTCTAGGAGGGTGGGAAATGCAGGACTGCTATAGAAATTGGATCTCGCGTCGGTAGAAGCGATGCTCTCCAGGTCCTCGCCATACAACAAAGCCGGCCCTAGTGATTCTTGGGACAATTTGCGTTTTGCCGACGGCATTCCTCCCAATACTTCAGGATATGGATCGGGATAAGGTTCAATCGGTGGTGGCTGTGGATTATTTTCTTCCGAGTCTTCAGTTCCTAGAACCCATCCACAGATTTGCCAATCTTGGGTTTCACTTTCAACACCTGTCCACCATTCTTCGGAAATAGGATTGGCAACACCACAAAGTTCGGTCGGAGGCTTCTGGGATAACGATGGGTTCGAATAAAGCTCCTGTAGACGTTCAGCACCTGTCGATGTATTCAGAAAACAATGAGAGCTTACACTAGAGTGCTGATGGCCCTCAGACAAATTGGTGTCTTCGGGTGAGGGGAGCTGTTCCGCGACTGCGATTTGACTTGTGCTCAGACTTGTATCAACGGGCAGAAATGGTGGAGAGCTATCAAGATATCATTGTTTCGTAGATTGTGCCGGACGGGATGTCGAGTCTTCAAACTCGCAGTGTTGTCGTTTGCCTGCGCCCATGTATGTCGACAGGCTAGATTGAGGGCAGTGTTGGTCGTTCGATGGGTCTGTCGGTGTCCCTGTAGCCAAGTACATCTGTGTCGGGTATTTGCAAAATAGATGGCTACAACAAAGTAAGTGGCAGCTTCGCTGTGATGATGATGTTATCTCTTGAAGACCAGCGTACCTGGGGGTTCCGTACATTATTTAGTGTCAAGACCCCCAACCCCAAGCAGCTTGGCGGCTGCCTGCTTTAATCTTGGCCAGCCGTTTCGTTGGCGCCAGAGCACATTCAAAACAGTTGTCCTTCCTTAACACCCTGTGGGACATGTTCGCCGACCAGGAGCAGTTTCGAAATCAGCTCGTCGTGAGATGTTCTATAATGGTTGTAAGCTGTGTAACCAGATTAGGGGCTCATCCGTGTTAGCATGGAAGAGGTTTGGCTTACAAGGGCGGACAGACAAAGAAAAAGGTGTGCACAATGGCTGAATAATAAAGGATCGCCACCTACCAGAGGGACCCGCACGACCAAGCCACGAACCGACCGAGACGAGATATATTGCGACCATGAAGCTTGCCGAAATGTTCACCGAGTTCTCGCTGACGATTTGTCTGTAAAGTCCTGGTCATGAAAGATAACTATCCCTCTTTCTGCGACCAAAAGTGCAAGGTTTAGCACATAGCTTTTGCGCACGCTTCCTCAGTTGCATATGTCGTTGCAGAAAGAAATCCAACGGCATCCAAACTAGAATGCCACCTATTTACATCATCGATACCGATAGCTGAACCTCAAGCACCAGGCCAACTGCCTGTCTGCTTCGAGATGCCCAGCGGATATTCTTTTAGATCGATCCGCTGCACAAACCGCGACGGATGGTCCAAGTGAGATAGATATCAAAACCGGGATTCGAAGTCTAAATGGACTAGCTGGACTAATATTGAACGAATACTAAGCAGAACATCCATACTGGCTCTCAGTTCTCTCTCTTACCAAATTCTTCCTTAACTTTTCCTTTTAGTCCATATCCAATAGGTACTCGTAGCCGCTCTCGGGCAGCAACTTGCGGCAGCTATTATTTATGGAACAAGGCACCGCCGCCTCACCGCCTACCCTTTCATAGCCAGCGCTTGATAGGCGTTCCTCAGACGTGACATAAAGCTGCGATCAAGTCTTCAAGAAGCGCCGCCTGTGCATACAGCACTTCCAGTAGCACAGCCTTTATAAATCCCGCTGCAACATTTCCTCACTAAAGAGGGGATTCCATGGCTGACGACGAACAAATTTTTCACCACCTAACGGCGCCCGTTGAAAGTGTCGAGGAATATAGACCCGGAGGTTATCACCCTCTACATCTAGGAGACTCTCTTCTTGATGGACGATACCTCGTCCTGAGAAAACTGGGCCACGGATCTTATTCCACCACATGGATGGCACGCGATCATAGGTACACCCTAAGCCCCATCGTCTGCAGAGCAAAACCACTCTTAACTCAGTCAAAGAGTATCGAAATTTGTAGCACTCAAGATTAAGAAGGCGAAGTGCAGCGACACCCAAGAAATTAGTATATACGACGACCTGGCACTCCCGGAGAATCAGGGCAAGAGGATGCATATCACCGAGTTAATCGACCACTTTATGTTCCAAGGGCTAAATGGCTCTCACTCATGCCTTGTTTTCCTAGTAATGGGTCCAAGGGTTATCGGCCTTCTTCACGATCATATCCCAGGCGGAGGCACACTGATTGACAAATCCAAGCGATTCTCTCTTCAAGCGGTAAGACAGATTCTTCTCCAAGCCTTGATTGGCCTTGACTACCTCCACCAAAAGAGTATCGTCCACGGTGACTTTCATGCAGGCAATTGGTTACTTGAGCTGCAGGACTTGAATAACGTCTCGGAGGAAGAACTATCGCAAGACCGAGATAGGATTTCAGCACCCGTGCGAAGACTTGACGGGACGCAACATGCCCAAGATCCTCGACATCTTACTCTCGATGAGCCGCTATATAGGTGGATAGAAACTGGGAACAACTTATGTGTTAGGATCGCTGACTTTGGTAATGGTGTGTAAGTTTGATCAAGCCCTCAACCATGTACTAATAACTCCTCAGCATTCCATGTCAACAAGCCCCCGGATAACCCTCAAACGCCTGTCGATATTCGAAGTCCCGAATTACTCTTGACAAAAGAGATTTCTAAGTCACAAGATATTTGGGCTTTCGGCTGCATCGTATACAGATGTCTTACCGCTAAACCTCTCTTTACACTATTCAACATGGCCAATCCCGAAGCACTTCATGACGATCACGTACTCCAAATGATTGAGCTCCTTGGTCCTCTTCCCGATAATCTGAAACAGGCTTGGTCAAACTATGGCCAGTATTTTGATGAGCATGACGTCCAAACAAGTTTCCGAAATGAATGGACTCCTGAAATGGACTTTATGTTCAGTAATACGCCTTCTGTACATGGGGAGGACGATGTCAATGAGAATGACGCTAGCAATGCAGGCGAAGGCGTCGATGTCGAAGGTCCCCTGCAGGGACCTCATCAATCTCCATTTCCCGCTCATCTAGTCCCATCAGTCGTTGAAATCTACGAGCCGGCCGGTTTCCTGCACAATGATGACGGCATTGATGATGGCGACTCAGATACCTACGTGCCCGACATACCGTTGAAGGGGCGATTCATGCGGGACAAGCATCCTAATATGTCACAAGGAGAAGCCGAAGTGGCCCGGGAATTGCTGGATCAAATTTTGAGATATGATCCTACCGAGCGGCCTTCAACCACAGATTTGCTTCGACACCCATGGATTGTGGAATTTTGTCAAACCAAGTGTAATTCGGCTGCAAAGGAAATTCCTTCGCCTCGGAAAGCTCCACAAAAGCGAAGAAAGCTGACAGACACCCTTGAAGAATAGGAGACCGGGTTACAGAACTAGAGACGGGGAAGCGGGCGCCGAGAGAGAGCCATCTTGCAAAACCGACGGACATTGGCAACTAGACTGAGATTGATTGGACTTGAAGAATCGTGGTTCCGTATGATTTCTACTGACAATCTGAAAGGCCGAAAGTTTCGAGTTTAAATGACCAAACAACTCCAGAGTGGATTTAACGTGGTGGGGATGATGCATGTTGTCTCATTGAACCTTATGCATTCAGGAATATAGCAGGGAAGTCCTTATATTCAAGCAGTGTTGAGATTAATCCAAAGCCCTATAAAGTTAATTCATCGATATCTATTCCTAACCATGAAACCGCAGACCGAGACATTATCGTCAATACTTTGTCTGCCGCTTGGTCGCGACCCGCTTCTGCCACTGCAGCACTCCATACCTCTCCTTGAATAGCTCCTCGCACCGCTGGTAGAGTGCTCTGCTGACAAGATTCTCCCTTGAGATCAATGACGACTTCCACCTGACCACGCATTGGATCGATCCGTCCCCTCCCAGGTAGACATCCTCGACATCTGCAACTCTACTACACCCTTGCTGCATGGGAGGTGGGCATGGACAGCAGGCCTCTTTGGACGAGCAGGCACCGACTTTGGAGCCTGCTGCGCCTCCAACGCTTCTCGCACCTCTCTTGCCTCTCTCGCTTTCCAAGATTCCTTCATAACACGGCGAGGGCGTTTCGGGACAGCGTCATCGTGGGAAAGGGGTACAGTGTCGGTAGATGGACAAGAGCGCTTTCGAGTCGGTATGCTTTGTACGGCGGTTCTGCTCTCAGACTGGGAGTCTTCGCCTGTGGTTTTGCTAATCGGCAATGGTGAATCGCGTATATGGCCGAGCCCTACCATACCTAGTGACCGCGGGCCGTGGCCGCTGTAGTAAAATATTAGCGAGTCATTACTTTGACTATCTTTCACTAGCTAGTACATCGCTTTGACAATATTGGCCTTGGTCGGTTGGGACATTGGAGATTTCTGGTCGTCCGTCAGAATGACCATATTCTCTCTTGTACAGCCAAAGCTCAGGTTGAGGTAAGCAGCCATATGCTTAGCATCATTTACGCAGCCATGTAATTTTCAACGCTGACTAAAATAGTTGATACCGATTAGGACGGCTTTTGTAATACCTCTAGAACTGAGCTCTGACGGGAATCGCTGGAGACACTGCTAATGTCTGCCTACCGAAGTGGAATTGGAATATGATCAAGGTTTTGGTAATAGCAAGAACATCCATATGGCAGGACTGAAAGGCTCGTTGTAGGCGAAGGATGCTTCTTGTGGGGAGGTGGAGGTGTTGAAATGATCCTCTGCAGCTTATCTGACATGCTTTAGGAAGGTGGCGGCAGTAAGGAGCGTCATGGAGAGGACGTCTGTTGCTGTGGGTATAGTACAACTTATGGGCATTTAACACATACTACCAACCAAGAATGCGGTGGGTGTTGTACTAATCTAAAGTCAGAGGTACATGGCTCGTATTAGTCTAAAGGTCAGGCTAGAGAAACGGGACCTGTGCGTGACGTACCTCCCCAATGCTTTGTACTGGGAAATAGTATCCCGCATACGTCCCTCTTTGGTGCTTGCGCCTCTAGGAAATACTTGTACTAGGAAATAATATCCTCTGCCTGATTACCCTTCCAATGTTTAGGACGATCGACTTCGGGACCACGAGAAGTTCCTCCTAAACCCTATTCCAGAGCTCGCTAGAGAGATTAAGGAATTCACCGCCACTGCGAGACGCCGCGTTCGCAGATTGAGATCAAGGTCAAAGTAGTTTAATACTAGAATTGGGAAGCTGGAAGTCCAAAATCCTACTCTAAACTGAACTTTCAAGGCAAGGCTTGGCAGGGACATCTGCGATCGGGATCTCATTGTCGCTGGCGCTAGCCAAGACTTCCTAAGGGTGCGCAGCCCTTAACACTAGATACCATGAGCTCTCATAGCAAGTACTAGATGCTATGAGCTCTTATAGCAAGTAGTAGATACCATGAGCTCTTATAGTAACTTATAGATACCCTGGGGTCTCCTAGGCTTTTTAGGTTTACACTAGGGTCTCCTATGCTCATGATCAGGATCCTAAGCTTGCCCTGTGCTCCTTGAGCTCCCCAAGCTCTCATAGCATCCTAAGGATCCTGTAGGCCACGAAAAAAATGATGATGGAGGAAGATCACAAGGAGGAAGATCATGAGGAGGATGGTCATGAGGAGGAAGATCACGAGCAGGATGGTCATGATGAGGAACATGAAGATGAGCATTCTCCATCATGATAGAGTATATATCAATAGTTGTAAATAGATTAATGAAGGTTTCTACAAGTTCAAATAAATGAGAGGATGTATGAGATTATGAAGATTGGGGTGATCAAGGTGATCTTTTGAAAGAGAGAGATCTTGCTGTTACTAATTATTAATATGAATTTCAAGAGCTGCAGAAACCTCTGGCAAGTTGAGGTTGCTCCATGAGCTCATGGCTAATTCAGGTTGCTGCAGGAGCTCATGGCAAATTAAGGTTGCTGCAAGAGCTCATGGCAAATTAAGATGCCCTGACGGCACATGAGGCCAATGTTTTGCGCTTTGCCCTTTTCAGCGCACAGCACCTATAAGCTCCCAAGGCCAACCAAAAAAAAATCACGATGGCCCCTATGGTATCTAATAAATCATAAGAGACTATAGTGGCGGTAAAACCTACAATGACAAAGTCGAAGCTAGTGAGGAAGTTGATGAAGATGATGACGACATTAACTATGAAAGCGAAACCAGTGACCTTCTATCCCTCTAAGAGATCTTTGTACAGAGCAATACAGAATTTAGAGCTAATCCAAACCTCGGCCGCAAGACTTTCGCATCGCCAGCCCCGGTCAAAGGGACTGGCAAGGAGTGTGGTCATGAGGGTGACAGTGATGATGGTGCTAATCCTGCCACCACGGCTGTCACAAGCGTGTAGCCCGGTGCGAGCCAAGGTGAGTCAGGGACGTCCTTAGGGAGGAATCCAGAGGGATCGTCCCTCGGGATTCCGAGGCGTCATGGTCATACTCGTCGTTTTCGACCAGTTGAGTGGATCACTGACTGATTTCGAAGGGAGACTGTTTCTGGTCCCCACTGATGGTTGCGTGGTTGCGTGGTGCGTGGGAGGGAAGGAGGGAGTGCCCAGGGTTGCGATCTTGGCATCGAGGGAAGATCGCCTCCAAAAGCGGCGGCACTGACTGCCAAATTTGGCGGGAAATTTCCCTGGATGGTCAGTTACTGCAACGCCGACGTCGATGACGCTGCCTTCATTATTGGCGGCCTTTGCTCGCTCATCCGCCCATCTGCCCATCCGCCCATCTGCCCATCTTTACTCCCATCCTCTTCCCTTCCATGCTTGCCGCTCACCGGCCAGCGCGATGAGCTCGCTGGCGGCCGCCGTCGCCCTCCTCCGCGACATCGAAGCCCACACGGCGCTGATCAGCCACGACCCGGCCTAGAAGAAAGGACAGGTGTTTTTCGCGTTCTGTGTCGGCGTCTTCGTCATCCTCGCGTCTATCATTACCTGCATTGCCGCCATCTGGAGCCTGGTGATCCAAATTCACAACCGCCATGACACCGTCGCCGACCGCCGGCTGGAGGAAGGCGGCCTCCATGTGTCCCGGTCCCGGTGCACGGAGGCGCGGCCTGCCTGCCGCTCTGTGCACGCCCACTCGGTCTCTATCTCCGGCGTACCGCATACCGCGCCGTCCCATATGCCGCCCATTATCTAGTGCCGCTCGCCCCAGCCCAGCACAGTCTTCGTCCGCGTCCGCATCCTCCGGCCTCAGAAACAGCGTGCACAAGGCTCGAACCGACTATCCCATCCTGTTTCCGGCCCTGCTCATCGGCACCGCTGTCTCTCTGTCCTTGCTCGGCTTGCTGGCCTGGGACGAGTACAGCCGAGTGGCGCCTGCATTTTCAGCATACCCGCCGGCCGTCGAGCAGCGGCTGCGATTAGCGCTACACTACACCTACATCAGCCCTGACCCCGACGCCGCATCCAGGTACTTCCGAGAGGCCATCGAGGTTGCAGAGGGCTCTGGCATGGACCCGCTTGGCAAGGAGTACCTGGGTCTCCGCATCCGATATGCAGAATGCTTGGAGAAGTACGGACGCGTCAAAGCTTCGATCGACGTGCTCGGAAATCTCACCACAGATCTCGAAGACGCCCTGGCCGCCATCGACTCGAGCCAGACAACGACTGCGGCTACGGCTACGGCTACAGCTACGGCTACGGCTACGGCTACGGCTACGGCTACGGCTACGGCTACGGCTACAAATACGACTACTGCTACTGCTACTGCAAGCCAAACTGGCCAAGTCCCCTCGCGCGAGGACCTGCTCAAGCGCATCATCCAGAACAAGGTCAAGCTGGCCTCGCTGTATGACACTGAATACATGCAGGACCGCGCCTCAGCCAAGCGGCTCATGTCCGCTGCCATCCAACTGCTTGTGTCCGAGACTCCCGACGCAGCATCCAAAGGCTTCTCCGACAAGAACGCGGCCGGCCTCTCCCTAGCTGAGATTGCCGCCATGCTCTCTCAGATGGGCGACCTCTACGCAACCTCAGGGGAAGAAGCCAAGGCGGTGCAGACCTACATGTTGGCTCTCCCCACGCTCCGCGCCGCCTGCAACGGCTCAAGGTCGTGCAAGGAGGTCCAGCTGCTTAGCAATGTCGCCGCAACCATGGACCAAGCCCTGAAGAAGCCCAATGCCAAAATCAACGGCAAGCCCGCAACTCCAGACCTCGTCCACACTGCTCGCAACGCTATTCTAAAGTGGGCCGACCAAGCCATCGCCACTGTCGAGCGTGTTAATCCGGAAGATCGCGACCACATTTGCGACCTGGCCCTCTTGTCCGCCCAGATGACAAAGGCCGACTTGCTCCTCCAGTCTGGTGATAAGGCCCAGTCAAGGGAGATCCTCACCTCGCTGCTTCCGACTTTGCACGACAAAGGACTCACCACGCTCTCGCAAGTGGCCGAAGATGCTTTAAAGCGTGCTACTGCTACTGTGTAGACAGACTGGAAGACGGCATGCATGAATTTGATTGGCCTTGGTCTTGGCCTTGGCATTAGAAAGTTGGCCACGCCCAAATTCCGTACTTTTCGAACTTGTATGAAAAAAGACACATGTCCACCGCCACGGCCAGTAAGTTACATTATTAATTCCCCACATCATCGTCACTCAACGTAACTTGGATGCTCTCTGTTCTGCGCTGCTCTCTCTCTCTCTCTCCCCAAACTCAAAAGGCTAGTCAGTTAGTCAGTCAGTCAGTCAGTCAGTCAGTCAGCAAGTCAGCTACAGCAGCCCATCGAGATCGGATTAGAAAACGCATGGTACTACTGTAGGACATCTTATGAACGCAAGCAAGTGCCCAGAAGAAAAAGAAAAGCACCACACAACATCGCATATATCATTCTGTTGATATCTGATCTGTCTGCTCTGCGCTCACTTTGTTTGCTGTTCAACCTTTTTTTTGAAAAAAAGGTTTGCCACCTTTTTCCGGCTCTACGCCGTCTTGAGTTCCTCCTCGTCGCCGTTAGAGCCACGATACTCGTCGCTGTCAAAGTGGTACAGCTGCGGCTCCGTAAGGCCCTTGCGACGGAAGATGTACTTCTTGATCCAGTATGGCATCACCTTGCCCACCTGGTATTTCATGTGCGTGCGAGTCGGTACGGCAAAAACGTAGTCGAGTTCTTCGAGCGACCGTTGCTTAGTCTACGCCCATCTGTCAGCAAATGTCTTGAACAAAAAGTCAACTGTTGACTCCACTCACCTCTGGCAGCCACAAGAAGATCATCCAGAAGGCAATAAAATTGAGCCCTGCGTAGAAGCCGAAGGCGCCCTGCGCCGTGAGTGCGCGGAGCATGCGCGGGAACGTGAGCGACAACACCGAGGCCCAGAAGTTGTTCGTCGCAACGGCCCAGGACATGCCAACTTCACGATGTGACAGCGGGAACACCTCGGCCGAGTACGTGAATGGCACCGGGCCTTCGCCGGGCGAGTAGAAGGCGTCGAATAGATAGACAAATAGAGCGATCAGGCCCAGGTGAGCGCTGCTGCTCTTCGGGATCCAGAAACAAAATCCGGCAGCCAGGAGTGTCCAGCACATGTTTGGAAACGTGAAGAGGAGGAGCGCGCGACGACCGAAGGTATCGATCGTCCACACCGCCGGCCAGGCGAAGACGAAATTGATCAACCCGAAGCCCCAGGACGCCAATAGAGAGTCCCTGTAGCTGGCCCCTGCCTCCGAGAAGACCGAGGATGAGTAGAAGGCCTGAGCCTGTTAGTGTAATGAGGCCAGGTCTGCCAAAGGAAACCTACAATAATATTGATACCACACATCTGTTGAGCAATCATAACAATGCCCGACGCTTGCGTTGCTCGTCGGATGCGAGGAATGGTGAACAACTCAACCACACGGGTGAAGAAGTTGCCCCGTGTCCTGACAGCTGACTCCTCAATCAAGACTTCTTCGTGAACCAGCAACGCATGGATGTAGTACAAGTCCCGTGCTGCTTGTAGCTCGGTGTTTCGGAGCCGCTTGAGCGACTTGTACGCCTGCGCATGCTTGCCTTTCTTCATAAGCCATCTAGGAGACTGCGTCGCAGCAAAAAAGAAAGCCGGTCAGTCAAGATTCGAACGTTTTCCCCAAAAAACTCAAGAAGAAAATTTTTATACACCTCTTTTTGGAACTTACCTCAGGGCAGAAGTAGATACCGATGAGCAAAGGAACGGCAGGCAGGAACGCCGATCCGAGCTGTAGACGCCATGCCATATTTTTGCCCGTGTTCATGACTGCCAAGTTGGCGCAGGTACCCAAAAAGATTCCAAAGGCTGTCCACAGTTGCCAGGACATGACAAGGCCACCGCGAATGTTGGTAGGCGAATTCTCAGCACTAAATACAGGCACTGTAACTTCTTTCAGGCCCATTCCAATGCCCAGAAGGATACGTGTGGCTACCAGCTCGCCCCAGTGCTGGGTGCAGGCCATTCCAAACGGCGCCAGGACAGAGAAGACTGCCCCGATGAAGATGGCACCACGACGTCCAATCCAGTCATTGATAGGATCCGAGATCCAAGCAGTGCTTCGGCAGGTCAGTGCTACTACCTTCAAACAACAACAACAACAACAACAGCAGCAGCAGCAGCAGCAGCATCATCATCATCATCATCAAACTTACAAAAAAGCGATAGCGATATAAGGGCACGAGTTGATAAAGCCAACGATCCATGAATTCTTTTCCGAATTCGGGTTCGGGCTGCCATCTGACAAGAGCGCGGTATCTGGAATGCCAAAATAATTTGGGAAACCCAAGTTGGCGCCGTTGGAGCCGGTCTGATCCCACCCTTGAACAGCGGCTGCGATAGAGTTGAGAATGATGGTAAAGTATAGAATGCCTGGGTGGCGCCATCGATGCAGCACTTCATTCCGGAGCACCGCGCGATCGTCCTCGTCCAGCTCAGGGATGTGCTCAAATTGATCAGGGCTCTGTGCAACAAGTGCTCCTTTCTTCAGCACAGGGATAATATTTGTGAGTCCATGTTCTTCCGCATACGCGCTGACATCGGCAAGAAGCTGCTCGCGCGGCACGCCGGTAACTGGAACAACGTATTAAAAACCTGACTTTCTTGTTTGCTTCCACACCTAAAAAAATTCTAACTCTCTCTAGGTCTTTTACTCACGTGGATTGCGAACTCTATCAATTTATTATTAGCATAGATCTCTCATTAGTTAGTAAGTCGTAGCTCTGAAACACATACTCTCCCGTAACGTTGGAAGTGAGCTGGGCCACACTAGCCTTTCTCGCGGCATCATCTGCCACTAAGACAGAGCTTTTGCGACGATGCTCAATATGCTGCTGAATAGCCGATCTAGGCTCGGTGGATGCCTCTTTGCCGTCCGACATTGTGTGCATGAGAGAGACAGAGAGGGAGAGAGCGTGTGCGTGATGTGTGCGCGGGGAGGGAACAACACCGGTAGCTACAAAGTCCGGGCCGGAGCAAAGTCCAGGGTTGGACGGATATTTATTGCCTTGGGTCACATTGTGGTCGCACAGCAATCAACGACGATCCCACCTTGTGGCGGGGTCTTCGAATCCCTCCAAGGCAGACACAGTAGTAAAATATGTCCGTGCCATGCATGCAACATACCGGGGAACGATCAGCAGTGCCAAGGAAGCACCAGGCCCACAGTGAGTGAGGCACGCGAGCTCAGTGCAGGCGAGCGGCCCAATTCAGCGAATAGGGCCCCTCTCTAAGACAACCCAGCTTCCCCAGAGTGGCATGATGATAATATGTCTGGCGTGTCTGGGGTTGGTTTTCGTGCCAAACAACCTAACACCTGGGGGGGTTTGCCTTACCAGGGTAGTCGTCATGACGATGACTCGGAACTAGCCCCTGATTACCGGGGAACTGTAACATTATCTTCTCACTCTGGGCGAGAATACCAGCTTCCACAGATGGCCTTTTCGCATTCTTCTCCAGCCCTAGCTTGAGGCTCAAAATGCCACTTCTGGGAGGACGTAACCTCTGGTAGTTGAAACTGAAGAAGTTGGCTTCTGAACAAGCTTACGGGAGACGGCGCTTGTGGTCACACGAAGAGCCAATTAGCCCGCATTCATTCACTAGGCTCCCACTTGGCGCTGAGCCCAGTCATGGGATCCATTATTGATCTCCTGGGCTGCGACGTCGGCAGAGCTTATTGAACTTTTGTTTTCCGCTGTAGGTAAAGCGCCAGCATCCTTCCTCCCCTGTCAAGCCATTATTAATTAGTGGCCGCGATCACACATCGGGGATTTTCTTCTTGCCTGGGAAGACGGCCCAGCGACTCCATGCACCATCGCAATGCACTGACTGGGAGAGTCTTCAAGCTAAAAAGTACAGGTAATTGTCGTTCATGGGGGGGGGGAATCAGCACCGATCTCTACTCACGAAGAATAGGAAGCTGTGGTTGGCTAAATCCCGCAACCTGCAACGCGACTTGATAAACCCTGGCCACGCCGTTGTGCGTGCTACCAATGGCATAGAAACGAATATTGGGCCTTCCCCAGAGATCTAGTTAGCACCCGACGTTGTCGTCGTGTGTTCTACCAATGGCATAGGACTAGTATTGTACCTGCCCCATACGATCAGTAAGAGCATCCACTGTGGCAAATCAATGCAATATCAGATCGAGGGGTGTTATTCAGCTCTTTGGCAGATCCATTGACGCCAGTATCCCATGCTGTGGAAAATTACATGTCGAAAGTTGTGTTGATACAAACACCAAACCTCCATCTATCTGGGCCGCCGTATTCGGTGCTCATCCCTCCGTCTCCTCTTTCTATTGCGATTTTTTGGTGGCCCCAGTGGGACATCATTCAACAGCCAGCTTTGCAGCTTCAGCAAATAGCCGTCGATGTGGCCTTCCATCAACCCAACCTCATCAATGGCGGCATTTGTGGCTCCAAACGGACCGAGTGTTTGTGCTTCGTTAGTATGAGGTGTTGCAGCAACCTTGTCATCAAAATCTCCGTCATCAGCATGCTGGATCTCTCTTGCAGCCAACCGTGCAGCAGCGATATCCTCGTTGTCTTCGGCTTGTTCAAACGCCGTAGCGTTGCCCTTGTCATTACCTAAGACAGTATCCATCGCAGCACCCGCAACATCATCATCCACATTTTCGTCAAGCATGTCACGGTAGCTAAGTTTATTGAGATAGTCGGTGGTAAAAGCACCTTCTTGGATCACAACATCATCAAGCATCTGCTTCTGGTTGGCCTTTCGCAGGATATTGGACTCGATCGTGTGCTCCGAAACAAAGCGGTAGATATGCACGTCTCGTGTTTGCCCGATTCGATGGGCTCGATCAGTGCATTGCTTGTCCATGGCAGGATTCCAATCTAGGTCGTAAAAAATGACGGTGTCGGCACCAGTCAGATTGATTCCTAGGCCACCAGAGCGAGAGGAAAGGATGAAGCAAAGAATCCTCGGGTCATTGTTGAACCTTTCTGTGAGCATCTGCCGTTGCTCAATTTTAGTGGCGCCATCCAACCGCAGGTACAGGTGGCCATGGATGTTCAGAAACTGTTCCAAGATGTCCAAAACTTTGGTCATTTGGGTAAAGATCAAAGCTCGATGGCCACCGGCCTGAAGGCTTCGCAACAACTTGTCAAGTCGTTGCAATTTCCCGCAGTCGTACTGAAGCAGCCTTTTGTCTGGGAAAGCAATTGAAAGTCTCATTCGTGCCTCATGGAAGGGATCGGGAGTATGGGCGAGTTCGGAGCCGCGCACGAGTGATGAGCCAGCCTCACTCACAAACAGCTGACCAAAATCATTGGCCACCACAGCAGGTGTGATACAGCCAAATTTCTGGATGTAGGGCTCCATTTGCTGTGAGCGTGCCTTATATGATTGAACAAATTCGAGGGAGCCAGTAGGGGCTTGGCTCTCCCAGGACTTTGTCATGATCTTACTACCAGTCTGCGTTGCAAGCTCCGAATAAGAGGTGCGAATTCTTAGCTTTTCTAGCAAAGCACGACCATACACCGGGTGTTCATGGTGGCGATACGCTTCCAAGTACATCAGGCGATCTAATTCGAGAAGTCGCGATTTTCTGCCCGAATGTTCGAATGTATCGAGCAAAGTTTCGCGGTTTTCGCCATGCCAAGTATGATCATCCCGAACACGTCGCCACTGATTGTCACGAAGTATTTTGATTTGGTTGAAAGCGTGTCTTCCCGAGGTATCTTGGAACTCAATCATCGACCTGGACTCATTGGATATAGGGACGAGTTGGAGAAAGGCCAGACTAACTTGGCTTTCTTCCTGGAAAAGCTTGCGGCGCACAAGCAGGTCCTGAATTTCAAAGTCGGCAGCTACAGGCTTTGGCATGGCAAATGAGGTGGTGATTGGGCGAGTCTCGAACAGATCTGGATGATTGCACACTTTGCGCAACTGCATCAAGGCATTGATGATAGACAAATAGTCTCCTGAGGCAAGCGTTTCCTTGGTTTGCGCCCTTGACATGAAGCCATCATAGAGCTGACGCTGACGTTTGGACAACCGGCACATCTCGACGTGCTCGTACTTCAAGGGCATCTGCTTTTCCACGTCGGCCTTCAAGCGACGCAGAAGGAATGGCCGAATGACCTTGTGGAGCTTGGCAACTTGTTCTTTGTCCTCCTCATCCAAGACTTGCTTGTTGTGCTCAAGGATGGACTCAACCGGCCGTTTGAACCATTCAGACCATTCTTTGAGGTCAGCAAAGGCACCATCATCGTCTTCGGCTTCTTGACCGTAGTGCAAGAAGAAAAGGAGCGACCACAGCTCAGTCAGATTGTTCTGAAGTGGTGTGCCGGTCAGCAGAAGCCTGGCTTGTGTGTTGAAGGTCATCATGGTTTGCCATCGCTCTGAGCGGAAGTTCTTGATATTGTGTGCCTCATCGAGGATCATGTAGTGCCACCTCCTTCGTTTGAACGAGTTCGCATCCTGGAGAACCAGTTGGTAAGATGTGATGCAGACATTGAAACTGTCATCAGCCATCCAGCCACGTCGTTTCTGTTTTCGTTCCTCCACACTGCCGTAGTAGGTGAGAATCTTGAAGCCAGGAAGAAACTTCTTGAACTCCATCTCCCAGTTAAGCATGACACTTGTGGGTACTACAATAAGGTGCGGGCCCCAAACTTCGTAGACTTCGGCCAGATGGGCGAGCAATGCAATGCTTTGAATAGTTTTGCCAAGCCCCATTTCGTCTGCAAGAATGCCACTTCGACCATTGGCGTATAGGTTGGCCAGCCAATCCAGGCCTTCGTGCTGGTAGTTTCGAAGAGTGCCTCGTAGCAGTTTAGGAACTGGAGTTCTAATGTCAGAACTGGTCTCTCGGACACTCTTGGGCTCTTCATGAGGCTCGACTGATGAGAACGACTCTGGTTCCGAGACTTTTGTGGTCGTGGTGTGCGGAGAAGCTTGAGCACTTGGTTCAGCGCTGACAGCTTCCGGAGATTTTATCGTTTGAGAGACATCGGCCACGTTTTGAACTTCGACCTCATCTTGCTGTATTGCTCCAGCGGGGTCGACCTGCATAGCCAGAGCAGGCAGAGAGGTCTGCATATGATCGGCTGCCGTTTGCTCATGGTGAGATGGCGATCGAGCTGGAGACATGGCCGAGTTTTCGGGGTCTAGAGCGGGGCTGCTCTCATCGTCTTGAACAGAACTACCCTGGCTTCGGGCTTCGGTCATCTCGATAACCTCTTTCTGTGAAAATAGGGAAAGCAGTCCGCCTCTGTCCGTGCCTTCAGAGCCCTGGTCGTCGTCGCTGCTAGCAGATTGACTGTCTTCTTCATCGAACTCGCTGTCCATCTCAACATCATCGTCGTCGTCGTCGTCGTCGTCGTCGAGAATGCTGTTGCCATTCCCGCTAACTAAGAGATGTGAATTCAAGTCTCTACCGAGCTTGGAAACTGCCGTGCCTTGGAGAGCAGCATCAATTCCTGTCGCCTCAGAGCCAGGCAACCGTTGTTCATCGTCCGACATTTCAACATTAAGTGCATCTGGGGTCATAGCAGACATCTCTTTCCTCGAAAAGAGCGCGAGAAGGCCGCCTCGGTTCCCACTTGCGTCTGAACTATCGACCTCTTGGCTTTCGTCATTCTCACTGTCCGAGACATCAAACTCGCTGTCCATCTCGGTCTCAGTGTCGTCGGTGTCGTCAATGACAGCGCTTGCATGCTCGCTTTCTGCTTCAGAAGTCATGTCGATGTCGGCCTTATCAACGCTTGGCACATTGGCGTACTTTTCCCGTAGCTCCTCAACTGTCATATTGGCCTCGTCGTCATCCGGCTCTGTGCTGGAGCTGGATTCAGAACCGGACTGTGACATCTGTTCGCTGTCTTGAGAGTCGAGTTCGGACCCATTGTCTGTGTCTTCATCGCTGTCTATTATTGATTCATCTAGATCGACGTCGCGACTTAGCATCTGGTCGGTCCGATCGAGCACTCGCGCGAGGTGGCCTTTCATCTTAGCCTGTTGCTGCGCCTCGTACTCTTTCTGGCGCAGCGTCTCAACCTCAGCCAGGACTGCACTCCAGAGCTTGCCGACGTCACGAACAACAGATTTGTAGGTTGCTATCGCTTTCTGGTACTCCTCTTGTTCTATGTCCTCCTTCGTCTTGACTTTGTTCCGCTTTGATTTCTCTTTGACATATCGCTTCGCTTCATGAGCGATGATCTCGGCCTGTTTCTTGTGGACCCGATGCTCTTCGCGCAAAAGTTTACGAAAATGTACAGCGTGTGCGAGTAGGTGATCTCGGTGGGAATACTGCCTCTTGGGCTCGTTCTGCTTGTCCAGACTGAGGCCGACATTCTCCTTGGCCAACAGCTGACCTGGTTCTTGGGCAACCCTGACTCTGTGTCGGATCGAGGCTTCTTGGGTTATCTGCGCGGCCGAAAGTGGCTCGTGGCTGTAGCCAAGTTGCGGCTCGGTGTCATCGTGGAGGAGGAAGTCTTTAAAGCACTCGAATCTCTTTGCAGGAGCCAAGTTGGCAGGAGTTGAAATCGTCGGTTTGGGCAGCCGGACTCTGAATGTGACCTTGTGGAAGGTCAAAGGGGGCGGCGACCCTGGCTCAGCAGGAGACGAACTTTGCTCTGACACTGGAGAGCTCGCTGAGTCCTGATCATTGCCATTAACGCCTGCATCTTCAGAGCTGAGACTGGGTCGTCGCCGCCTCTGGATCTTTGCCCTCTCTTCTTTGAGCTTGGCCAGCGTCTCTTCGAGACGGGCAATCTTGGCAGTACTCCGCGGCGATGTTCTTGGCTTGATCTCCTGCTTGAGAGGCGCAGACGCCGTAGTCGGCCGATTGCGTAGCGTCGCGGTGAGACTATTGCGAGGTCTTTGCGGAGCGGCTTGCTCGCCTGGCTTTTTCTGGCTGGTATCGTGTGATGGCTTCATGTGTTTATTGTGATCACTGACGACTTTGCCGAAGGCAGCGCGAGTCTGCCGCTTGGCCGATTGAGGCTGCAATTCCAAGGGGAGCAGGTTCGTTCTGCCAGACTTTCGCCTGCCATTCTGGATGAAAGAAGCCGGACCTTCGGCATGAACCTGTTTCCAGGGTGGCGAGACGGATCTGGGAATGTGTCTGGGTGCATTTGTCTCTGCAAGCTTCCGTTTCTTCGGGGCCGGCTCGTGGTCGTCATGCTGGCCATTCCTCGCATCGCCATCGCTGTCCAAGGCGATTGATTTGACATCGATGCTATTGCCAGACACTGCAGCAAATTAGAGGGTGCGACAGCGGCCAAACTGGTGGGACACTGACCTTGTTGGTGATGGATGTGGTCTGCGTGGCCATTGACGATGTTCTGCATTTGCACAAGTCACCGAACTGGAAGCGCCGTGGTGGTGTCCGGGCATTGCAAAACAATTGATCCGGCGAGACTACTAATACAACAGCACGGGCATGCTCCACCAATACGGCATCAAATCGCTCAGTTTAGTTGCCGAAATGATGCTCTGACAGTGCTGAACACGCTCACCAAGTCTGGGCGAGAACGAGATAGATTTGGGCAGGTGAGCTGCGATCAAAACGGGAGTGAAATTTTGATTGAGTGACGGCTGTGATTTAGGCAGGAGGGAATTTGAGAGGCCGTACAGGGGGGCGGGGGAATAGGGCAACTAAGCCTAGACCGAGCCTGTCCCGCCGCCTAGGGCCCAGCACAAGCACCAATCAGAGCGCCCATCCAGCTGCCTGCGCCCTCCCTCTCCAGTGTCTTCACTCATTCACGCCGTACCACACACACCTACAAGCAGGACCAGCACACACCTGCTGGACTCTCGTGCCCTCTCTACAGCTCTGTCGAGGCTGCGTCCGTCGAAATGATGTCTCGACAAACTCTGGTCACCGCCATGCGGTGCGTTCGGCCAGCTTTCCGGCCAGCGTCCTACGCCTCCAGAGCTCCCTTCTCTGTCACTGTCCGACCACGAGCGGCCGAGGAAGTCGATGACCCAAATATGGTAGGTAGAGGTTTCACGAGCCATCACATGCGAAGCGCTGGATGACAGACTGATACTGACGCAACTGCAGAATGGTGGCTACATCAATCCTCCGGCAATCAAGCGGTCAGCAAGAGACCCGTACGCCGACTGGGATGACAAGCAAGAGAGGAGGAACTTTGGCGAGCCGGTTCACGAAGACAACGACATTCTCGGCGTTTTTTCCTTACATGACTACACCCACATGACCCCGGCCAGGGCTCTACTATGCTGGACTGTCTTCATTGGAGCCGTAACAGGGCTCTATTATACCGTCAAGACCAATCTACCCGACAAACCGAGCTACCCCAAAGAGTACGAGGGCGGCCTAGACCGGGAATTGGGTGGTGCCGGATCAGTTAGAGCCTTTGCCTCCGGCGATTCGTACAATCAATGAGAAGTAGCGGACCCCATCATCAGTCGGGTTAGTGTACATATGGGCGAATGAAGAAAATGAAGAGAAATCCCGAGCAAGCATCCTGTTACTTTGCTACCAACCCGTCATTGAAGTGCTCTGTGTCGAATCATTTGGGGCGCGTCTCACACGCAAAGCTATTAGGATGAGAATCCAAGTGAGGGCAAGACCGTCATCTCTGGTGCCGGCACCAGATCTGGGCTCTATATCGTTCCAGTTCATGAGGCTCACGTAAGGTAGACGGCCACCAGCACCGTGCCAACCATGACCCAATACCCAGACAGCTCCATGACCGCTCTCGCCGCAGCACTGATCTCGCTCTCATTGCTCGGGTCCGTGCCGCCGGTTGCCGTTGTGCCATTCGCAAGACTGCCATTGATAAATGTCTGCGTTGTGCCATTCACCACTCCCGTCCTGACCAGTGAGCTATTGACCGGTGCTCCTCCAGTCCCATTCGACACCACCTGGTTCAAAAAGGTTGAATTGTCCTGTGGATCACATCCACACACCTGGGACCTCTGGCACACACATGTCACGTTGCTCGTCCTGTTGCCATCTGGGTCGAGCCAGTGATATCCGATCGGATAGGGATAGGCCCACAAGCTGCCAAACAGCCACAGGCTGGGGAAGAGGGCGAATCCGGCCACGGGCAAGGCATACGGTATGATTCCTCTTGACGGACTCCTCTGACCGGCCGTAAACGGCACCGTTGCGCCACCCGTATATCTATTCCCATACGAAGGCCGTGTGCCGGATCCATCTTTTGTGCGGCCACCAGCGTTCGAGCTGGATTGGAAGGAGTATGGAGAGGGCTGTCCGCCGCTAGAGCCAGAGCCAGAACCACTGCCAGAGGAGCCACTTCCATTACCTTTGCCTCCGCTGCCAGAGGAGCCACTGCTTTCACCACCCTTGCCTCCCCCCCCTCCTCCTTTGCGCTTTTCGAGCGGATTAAACGTTTCGAGTGTGTAGGTGTCGCGGATGGAGAGGTCCTTCACACCAGAGTCCAGCACGACAGCGGTGCTAAGAACGCTTGTGAAGAGCGTGATAGTTACAAAGATTGAGGTCCTCATCGTCGGCAATGGTCGCTCTTGTTCCGAGGTTGCGATAACAACCTTTCTTATTTTGCACCGCCTGGGTGGTACTTTATACCAATACTGTTTCTATCAAGCCATCAGGATTCGCCCAGAAACCATATTTGCAACAATGAACGAAACAATGGAACAACGTGACACCACTCATTACTGGTCCTTGACCCTAAGGCAGATCCAGCACACTTGTATCACAAACTTTAGTCTTTAAAATAAGCACTGCCACATTTCGCTTACCAGCTGCTAAATACATGCATGTATATAACAAGCTCCACAGTACAGATACAACACTGGAAGCCAGACGTGTCATCCCTGCAAACCTTAAACAGTTGTTACTGTACATGAATTCAGCTACCGATAGTTTGGCCTCAATAATTAGTACGGCACAGTACTGTTGCATCTAATTCCAGGTTTGCGTGGGTACAATGGCCTGCAGCGCTACATAAGACAATTTAAGTCACTGGTGTACGAGATTTCGAAAACGTCATCCAGTGCGTGGGGAGTAGAAGTGTCGAGCCAGATACAATTACGCCAAGTCTTTTTGCGTCGCTTCATACCTGGGATAGAGTTAGCCAAGAGACTTTAAAGTTAAGAAGGATCCGGAAGCCGGGTAGGAAACATGCCTCTTGCCCCGGAATGCCCACACTCCCCAGTTACCGCAGCTGATGTCCTGAGGATCAAGATCATTCAGATCCCACCTCAGCGACCGGAATCTGTTCTCTCCCGGCTCCAGCAACAGGTCGACCTCTCCTTTACACTTCTCCATCACCCACTGCCAATCTCTCTTCATATCCCAATCGGTATATCCCGTGCATATGATCGGTACTTTCGTCTCCAGCAGCTGGGGTAGTGTAGCCTCCCATTCATGCGAGGATGCTGGGTGTCCCAGGCCTGGATGGTACAGGATGAAGCAGTCAAAGTACGGGTCGTACGGATAGAATTGATTTGCTTCGTGCAGAGTATGAAAGTAGTCGACGTATGTTGTGATTTTCATCTTGTCTGATAATCGGTCCTCAACGATAGCACCGAATGGGTTTTCGGGAGTCCTCTCAGGTAACGGGAACTCGACGTCTCGGTTTGCCATCGATTCGGGTCCAATAAAGATGAGATTAATGGAGGCTCTGCCAAACAAGTGTGAGAGCTGAATCCAGACCTCTCTCGGCAACGAAGACTCGGCTCGAGCCCCAAGCACAAAGATCCGGACTGGCGGACTAGCCAACCGTAGGCCAGCCACATCGGTACCTTGGCCCATCCGCGGCGGATGCAGCGTATATCGCAAGGCGCTCAAGCTCTTCAAGCCCTCCGTTGTCAGCCTTCCGCCCTTACGGATGTTGTATGGACTCAGCTCGTGGAGCACGCTGGCGACCGTCATTGGATACGTCAACAGCCTTGTAGCTTGTCTCATGCTGCGCTCTTCGTTGATTGCCTCGAATTGCCTTGTGTAGAGTAGAGTGTCCCAGCTGGTCAGATTGACCAAGATCTCATCCAGCTGCGGGCCGGGATATTCGAACTCGGCAAAGAACCGGCCCGACCTCAAGTCGTGGTCGTCCTCGTTGATCTGTCGCAATATATCGCAGATCTCCAAGTGTGACTCGTAATCACTAGCCCAATGCTCTTCGCAGCAGTATGTCGGTATCCCACAATCGGGGCACTCAAAGCTGACTTTGGCTGGCGGTTCGGCGCTCTCTGCTATGATCTTCCTCGCTTCTGCATCCGCCGGTGAGGCAGGTAGGCGTGTCTGCTGGTGAGCAGGGTGGGGGCAATATGCGTGGTTTTTGGTATACACTGCTCGCTCTCGCATCTCGGGGATGGGCGACTTGGAGAAGGGATGGAAGAGGTTGTCCTTTCGAAGCATGATTCTGGGTCGGTACTCTCCATACTCAGGATACTGCCAGTGGCGTTCCTGGTTGTCTGGCAATTCAACTGGTGCAGTTGCGGTCGAGGCTAGCCGGAAGCTCTTTGTAAATGCATCCTTGTTGACCCTGGCCAACGTGCTCCCGCTTGAAGCGATCGACTTGGAGCTCGACTGCCGCGCGCCTGTGATTATCTGCGCTGCCTTCCGGAGAGGCCTTGCTGAGCTCGTGCCATTGAGTGTCCGTACACACCTCAGGCAGGTAAATGGCCGCTCCATGATCTTCTGCATTGATTCTGGTAGGAGATAGAAGTGACGAGTCCGCCCAATAAAATGACAACAGCCAACACATGCCAAGATCAGTACTTAAAATCTGCATCAAGCGCCTTCTGCTTTCGGGTCAGGGTGAGGCCGCTCTATGGTCACACCTGACTCCGGTCGTGCTCAGAGACTGGCGCCTTGGCATTGATTTTAATTGGTCAGCCTGCCCAGGCTGCCGTGGGGTCCTAGAGGCGCTATGCTAGTTCTGGTGGACGGATGAAAAGCGGCGTCGCCTCCAAAAGCTTAATTATCATGCTCATTAATTATGAGGACCCCCAGTCGCTGCAGACCCTAAGACTAGCGCCCAAATCACCTCGCTTGTTGAAAGCGCTGCTGCCACAGCAAGAGCAGAAGAAACAGAAAGCAGAACTAAGCCTATGAGTCTCCAGAGGTTATTTTGACAATGTTTGAGTTCCCAGAATCCAATGGAGCTCCTCTATTGAGGAGGAGACAGCCGGCAACAGAGAAAATATACAGTCCAATAACTGTTTTCTAGAAGGTTAGGACAAAGTATACAGCTATCAAGGAGTCCTGATTGTCGCTAAGTCTAAGTAAAGTTATAACAGTCTCATATGATTTATCGGTAGTTGGGACGCAACGATTCTCGTCCAAATGTCCCCTTGTAAGCAAACTCATAATCTTGGGGTTAGTTATCATAAATTCTAAGTGTAGTCAGGCTTATGACTTACCAAAGTATCTAACTCGAAGGCTTAATCCAGAGCCAATTGGAACTGATACCATAAAAACCAAGGATAGACTTATAACATAACATATGAAAATCAATAACTAATTACTGTGGTGTGTCACGTATTTTTCAGCACCCCCCCTCGGCAGAGCTAGCACTAGTTCCCGCAACTAATCCAGATTT